>VXBA01004700.1:0-45926 GCA_013399895.1 Serilophus lunatus
GTTTGGGGGTTCCTGTGTTGGGGGTTCCTGGGTTGGTCCTGCCGGGAAGGACAGGGGGACACCGGGCAGCCCGTGGGTCAGGCCGTGGGAGGGTGTCCGGGGGTCACACCCCGGGCATGGTACCCTAAGGATGTCACCCCGGGGATGTCACCCTGAGGATGGCACCCTAAGGATGTCACCCCGGGGATGTCACTCCGAGGATGTCACCCCAAGGCTGTCACCCTAAGGATGGCACCCTAGGGATGTCATCCTTAAGGAAGGCACCCCAGGGATGTCACTCTGGGGATGTCACCCTTAAAGAAGGCACCCAAAGGATGGCACCCCGAGGATGTCACCCTAAGGATGGCACCCTAAGGATGGCACCCCAGGGCTGTCAGCAGGGCTGTCAGCCCGGGATGCTGGAGGTACTCAGGGGTTGCCCTTTGAGTGCCCAGGGCAGGTTCCCCCCCGTGTTGTGTCCCGGGTATCCCCCGTGCCCTGCCCCTCCGGTGCTCGGGGGTGCACAGCCCTCCTCCCTCGGTCAGCTGCCTCCAGCCCACAACTCGTGTGTGTGTCCTCGATTCTTCAGTGCAGCATCCTCCAAATTAACCAGACCCCACCGTTTTTAGTCTCTTTGTTTCGCCGCCCCCGGTGATTATTGTTAATGCCTTGTGCTTTACCTAAAACAAAAGTGATTGTCAGTCTGCCTGGATGAAATGCAGTCACGTTCACTTTAAAAAAGAAAGAAAAGGAAAAAAAAATAGGTGTCTGATGAGAGACAGAGGCTCTGGGAGATCAGCTTTCTCCTCTGTAGGTAGTTGTGGTCCCTACACCCAGAGGGAAGGGGTTTGTCAGCCCGTGTTCTTGCTTTCATGGTTTACTGAGGAAGAGGTGACTGTGCTGCTCTAAATACCTGACAAAAGTCAGTAAAAACTGAAAAAAAACGCAGTTATTCATCACTGTGGGTCTTGTGTGGCAAAATCACTCCTTACAGGGATGGGAAAATGTTTTTGCGGAGCTCAGTGAAGGACTCAAACCCGTGGACTCAAACATGGTCCTTGGTGAGCTTTGCATCCCAGGGGTTAAAACTTCTCTTATTTCTCAAGTTCATAGCAGACTCAGTTCTCTTTGAGTCCTTCCTTGCTGTCACTGAAGAGCCAAGCAAAGCCCTCAGAGTGTTAATGTTCCCTTCCCAAGTTTATTCCCTTGTGCCAAACTTGTGAAGGCTCCACTCGGAGACACCAAGTTGTCATTTGCTCTTTAGTTCTCGTTTCTTTGGCAGACTTTGTGATGGGGGTGAAAGCTTTATTTGTATTGTAATTTTAGAAAGTGTTGGTTTTTTTTTTCTTAGCAATGCTCAAACCAAACTATGGAAAACTTAGAGCTCCAAACTCCCCAAACCTGGGGTGACTTTCTCATCCACATCCTAAGAAATTGCTGAACCCCAGGGTGTTCTAACACAGTCCTGAGTTTTATTTCAACCCACTTTCCTGTCCAGTCTGAAGCCTTTTTTTTATTATTTTCTGTGTGATTTTTCACATCAGATTTGCCTGTTGGAGGTTTGTGTCAAGGTCTTTGCCTTTTTTTTTCAGTGCAGCTGCATTGTCTTTCTGCAGCCAGGGATGCAGGAGTGTTTATCTGGGGTTTAACTGCTGAGTTAGTTGCTGGAAGTACTTACATGGCCCTTGAGGAAGGGGAACCCTGTTAAGATTATTCTGGTGATGTCAGAGGAAATTAATTCTTGCCAAACACTCTTTGCAAGAAGCACTTCCAGTCTGGAGCTCCTCATCTGAGGGTGAGATCAGTGAGCACACAGGCTGGAAGTCCTGCCTGTTCACATCCCTGGTCGTTTTTCAAGCTTGTTCCAAACTGTTGCTTTAATTTCTTGAGCTGCTGATTTGTCTGTGCCTTTTTTAAAGTTCCAGTGGAGGAATATTCAGCTTTAAGGTGCTGGAAAGGCTGTACTTGTGTTCCACTGTGCTGTGTTGCTGCTGAGATTTGCTCAGAAAAGCCATTTAAAAAGGACTGTTTCTTTGTCTGATTCTCTCTATTTGAAACCCTTTACATTCAGAACCTGTTGTTGGGCTCTTTTAGCAACTGTATTTTGAAATAAGTGGTTTTGACATATAAAATATATTTCCATTTATTTTTTTAACACGACTCTGACTTGCCAATAACCATCAAATTAAAAAAAGATGGGATCTCATTCCCTTGAAAGTCAGCACCTCTGGGTTATGGACATTGTGGAAAACCTGCCTATCAGAATATAAAAGTGTTGCCACAAAAGTAGAGCTGAGGATAAAATAAAAGCAGACAGAGCAGAAAAATGAGACCAACAAACAGAAATCACACCTGGAATCCCACATTAATGCAACCCTACAACTGCACAGCACAACAGCCAAAGAGAAGGGGGGGAAATTAAGGAAAAAAGGGGAGGGTTGGTGTGGATTTTTAGGGGTGGAGGGGGTTGCTGCCCCCGTGGCCCGTTGCTTTGCTGGTTGGTGTGTCTGTTGCCATTCAGTGGAGGACAGACACGTGCTTTCCTGCCGCACTCATTGATCCTCCTGCCCAGAAATCCTGTGATCCCGGGGCAGCTCCTGGCAACGAGGCGTGGAAATGAGAACAGCGAGAGAGAACAGGGGTCACTGCAGGCAGAAAAGTCACAGCAGATGGAGAAAAAGTGAAACAGCCCCTTGGAATAGATGGGGGGGCTGCTGGGGAAAAGCACTTTGAGGATGAAGGGAGGGCTTTGGGGCTGGGAGAGTGTTCCCCACTCAGCCCCAAAATTCTGTAACCCCCTCCTAAGGGTCTGTAACCCCCCCCAAGGGTCTGTAACACCCCCTTAAGGGTCTGTAACCCACTCCTAAAGGTCTATAACACCCCCTAAGGATCTGTAACACCTCCCTAAGGGTCTATAACCCCCTCTAAGGATCTGTAACCCACTCCTAAGGGTCTGTAACCCTCCCCTAAGGATCTGTAACCCCCCCTAAGGATCTGTAACACCCCCTCAAGGGTCTATAACCCACTCCTAAGGGTCTATAACCCCCCCTAAGGGTCTGTAAGACCCCCCTAAGGATCTGTAACACCCCCCCAAGGGTCTATAACCCCCCCTAAAGATCTGTAACCCTCCCTCCCCCCAAGGATCTATAACCCCCTAAGGATCTATAACACCCCCTAAGGATCTGTAACCCCCCCTCAAGGGTCTATAACCCCCTCCTAAGGGTCTATAACCCCCTCCTAAGGGTCTATAACCCCCTCCTAAGGGTCTATAACCCCCTCCTAAGGGTCTATAACCCCCTCCTAAGGGTCTATAACCCCCTCCTAAGGGTCTATAACCCCCTCCTAAGGGTCTATAACCCCCTCCTAAGGGTCTATAACCCCCTCCTAAGGGTCTATAACCCCCTCCTAAGGGTCTATAACCCCCTCCTAAGGGTCTATAACCCCCTCCTAAGGGTCTATAACCCCCTCCTAAGGGTCTATAACCCCCTCCTAAGGGTCTATAACCCCCTCCTAAGGGTCTATAACCCCCCCTAAGGGGCTGTAAGCCCCCCCTAAGGATCTGTGACCCCCCCCCGGGGGTCTGTAAGACCTCCCCAAGGGTCTGTAACCCCCCTAAGTGTCTGTAACCCACCCTAAGGATCAGGCACCTGCAGAGCAATCACTGCCCTTTGCTCACCAGGTGGAAAGAGAACCCTGTGAATTCCTGCAGGAAACCTGTAGTGGCACAGCCAGAGCTGTTTGTCAGTGAAATTAGAGGGGAGGGGGTTGTGGTTTGGGTTTTGCTTTGGGGGTTTGGTGTTTTTTTTCCCTTTGGTTTTTCTTTTAAGCATTTAAATTAATAACATAAAACAATGAGAACTGAAAGTTGGAGTGGCCAGAGAGTAGAACTTTCATCTCCTTTGACAATCATTCCATCTTGGCAGTTTGAATTCCCAGATGTCAGATGAGGACTGAGCAAACTCCAGTGTAGGCCTTTAGTAAAAAGAGAGGAGGAAATATGTGCTATTCCTAACATTTTTAAACTAGAAGAAGTCAGGAAAGCTACTTTGCAATATAACTCTTTAAGCAGCAAAAACTGGAGGTAGGAGAAGACAAGGGAAGGAACAGGATTCCCTTTCAGCTTTTGAAGTGTGTACCAACATTATATATTGATATTTGCTTGGGATATTTTTTTATTTGTTTGTTTCTACTTGTCGCTGGCAGTTGTTGGCAAGCTCTGCCTTCAGGAACAAAACACACTTTTTTTTTCAGATAGGAAACTGTTCCAGGGCTTGAAGGAGCTTCTCCACCTCTTAAGAATTCACATCCCTTTTCCTGTCACCACTGAGTCCCAGCTGAGCTCACTGACACCAGGGAGCTGCTGCTGAAGGTTCTGTTCCTTCTCCCACCATTTGGGAGGTTTTAAAGTATTTCCAAGTGGTTCTTCTCTGGCAAAATGAGGGAGAGTTGAAGATGCAGAGCAGACTGAGGTATTGAATCTGCCCTGGAGAGTGGGAGAAGAGGTGGCAGCTGCTGCTGCTCCTGCAGAAGATGCACATCTGTAACACACACCCATTGTGCACACAGAGGATAAAATGTACACACTGAGAATTGCACAAGGACTGTACAAGAGTTTTTTCTTCAGGAAGGCTTTTACTGTGTTAAAAAACACCTCCTTAATGGTACTAAATAACTCCACAAAACATGGTTTCATGCAATGTGGTGGGATTTTTAAGCCAAAATCCCATTTCAACTGGAAATAGTGTTTGTTTGTCTGTCAAATAAGGTATTTTTAATTAGCAGAGAGCTGTGCTTAGGGTTGTTTCAGGTATCTGTGGTTACCCAGCACACTTCCAGGGATGTGTTGGTGCTGGCTCTCAACTGGCTGATGCAGCTCAGCAAGTTCTGTGTGGATTTTTTGGTGTAGCAGCACAAAATGCACCTTTTAACACGACCACAGAGCTGGTTTGCTCATCCCATAGTGTTCCTAATTTGGGGAATATTATTGTGGACATCCCTTTGTGCTTCTGTGGAGCCTCAACCTTCTGTGAGCTGTTTGTACTCAGGGGAATGTCTCAAAACTCTTGACAGAGGGTTTTTCTGCCCCTGTTTTCTGGAGGAAGGTTTTGGGTTCACTCTTCCAACAGCCTTTGAGAATTGGTTTCTTTTGAATGCAAGGGGATGGGAGAGGAAACTTCTGGAAGAGGAAGAAAGGAGGAAGCACTGGAACATGATTCACTGTTCTTGGCCAGCAAGGGAAGGGAAAGGTTGGAGCAGGATCTGCCCAAACTTACATGGCCCATTCTTTCTTTTATTATTCTTTTTAAAGAATAATAATTCTGTTTTCCTCTAATCACCTTTGGTTGGTGCTCAGGAAATAAAAGCTGTTCAAGGGGTTTTTAATGGTGTCAAGAAGAAAAAAAAGCAGGTTTTTATTTATCTAAAATAGTTTGCTTTCTAGTAACTGGATGATTATAGAGTTGCACAGTCTTATTAAAACCTTGGAAAACATAAAACTGCTGCAGGCACTTGTTACAAAGCAACTGAAGTGGGATTGCAAGCCCTTAATCTTTAACATCAGGAACCTTCAAAGGGAAGCTTGTAATTTGTTTTAGGATTTGCCACCTTGAGCATCACTCTTCCATATGTTTCTCAGCCCCATGTTTTGAAGAATAAAGAATATGGGATAACCTGTGATTAATGGTGAAAATTTTGTAAGATGTGGTCTTTTTTTCTTGCTTTGAATGGCTTCATATATCACTATTCTTACCTGTATTTCTTAATAAATCTGTTTGGGGGAGTTTGACATTATTGCTTAAAATTTGTAGACATTGTTTAAAAAAGAATCTCACACTTCTCTTTTGAAAAAAAACCCTTTTATTTGTTTATTTTGGACAAGTCTTGTGCAGCTTCAGCTCTGTCAAAGTCCCTCCTGCATCCTAAAAACACAGACTTGGTGTGAGTGAATCACAGCAGAATCTTTTCCTGGTGCTTGGGGAAGACAAGGGACTTCTTTAAAGAGGTTGTCAGGCACAAACAGAGTGGGGTGAAGTCACTAAAGGGTTAATTGTGAATTCAGGTGGGCCCACAATCAGTGTTAGTGCAGATAATGAGGTTCCCCTCCTGTGGATTTTGTCTCCTGCACAGCAGCTGCCTCCCATGTTCAGCAGTTTGTGAAATGCTCTTCTAATTGGGAGCTGACATTGTTTGCTCCTGCTTCAGCATTAATAATGTGATACTGGGGGTGAGCAAACACCACCTCTACAGTCAGTGCTCTTTAGTATTTTTTATCCTTTACATGGGTTTTTTTTTAAGGGCTGCATTTCTTACTTTCTTCTTGGTTTCAGTTTTAAGTGGCTCCTGTCAGAGATTTTTAGGCTCCTGAGCACGTTTAGTTCCCTTCCCTTTGCAGGTATTGGCTGAAAACCAGGTCAACAGGAGCAAGATCTGCTTTACAAACTAATGGAGATGTGTTTCCAAGGTTTGACTGATAAATCTGATAAATGAACTGCAGATGTCCTTATGCAGTAGTATATTCATTACAATTAAACACATCACACTTGAAACCACAGATCTTGGGCCTGCTGGCCATGTTTTGCTATTTGTGCTGAGCCAGCAGCTTTTCTTGGTTTAAAGTGTCCTTTTGCATTTGTGGGATTCAAAGGGGCTCCAGCAATGGACACCTTGAGGCTTTTTTGGGAGAATTTTGTCACTCTCAGCTCTTCCCACCAGAGCACCAACCTCCATCTCCTGTTCTGTGTCTTCCCTTCCATGGAAAACTTGCTTTCTGTGCCATTCTGAGGTGGCTCACAGTCCTGCAGCCCCTGCTGACATGTTTGGAGCTGTCCTGCTCTATTTTTTTTTGGTTTTTTTTAGTGTGGGATTTGTATTTCTGAACCCCAAGGAAACCTCCCCTTGTCTGGGGTTGTTGCATTATCCCTTTTATAATGAGGGTGGAACTAATGAGGAAATAATTGGTGAGTTTTAACCTCACTTTTGCTGTGTGTCTGCAGGTGGCAATAAAAATCATTGACAAATCTCAGCTGGATGCTGTGAATCTGGAGAAGATCTACAGGGAAGTGCAGATAATGAAGATGCTGGATCACCCACACATCATAAAGCTCTACCAGGTAGGGTTTGCTCATGGCTTTTCCTCCCCTCCTTTGCTACTGATTGAGCTTTTCAGACGAGGAAAACTTCTGAAGGTTTTAAATTCTGATTGGGTTTTTTTTCAGTGCAGTAAAACACAGGTTTGTTTGATTCATTTTGTTTCCTTTTCTGCTCCTGCAGCATATGGTGAAATGTTGGAGGCTGCTGGCATTTCTGCTCCAGTTAAGTCTTGCCTTTTGTGCTTTGCTGAGATATTCCCTTTAGGCTCTCTCCTGGTTGGAGTGCTGGTTAACAAACACAGCTACACACCCTTGTTTCAAATCAACCTGGCTCAGCAAAGGTCTCAAACTTGGAAGTTAAGGTCTCCAAAGGCAAACTGAGCACAGGGACTTGGACCTGTGGCTTTGGAGTTTGGAATAAAGATGAAGGTCCCAGTTAAGATGACTTTAATTTCACTTTATGGGAAAGAATCTGGCACTTGATCTTCAAAATGCGGATGTACCAAGTGGGGATGGACCTCAAGGAGTTAAATTGCCAACTACCTTGAGTGGTATCTCCCACAGATCCTTCTGAATGGAGGACACACAGGAATGGTAGAAGAGGAAGAGTCTGAGAACAGTTAAATTAAATTTGGAGATCAGCAATGTGAAGAGATCATGTGGTGCCTAATCCTTCACTGTTAGGGGATGGCTGGTTAAAAATGCAGTTGATAGATGAGTTTATTTTTGAAACAGCCTTCAAATTGTCTCCCCTGTCTGCTTTTCCAATGCACCCATCACTGCCCTGTGTCCACACCAGGAGTTTTGGACTGCTGAGGATTGTCAGAGCTGAGGAATGGAGCAGGAAATCCTGGTTTGATTGGCAATGGTTCCATATCTATGAGATCCACAGGCTGGAGCAGCTTCCTGCCTCCAAATATTGGTTTAAAACAGGCTTTTCCAAACTGGTTTGCCTTCTAGACACAGGCACTGCAGTCAGAATATGCTCAGCTGGTTTAGAATTGAACAGGAGGAGCTGAAGAGTTGCCACCTCTGGGTTTAGGGCTGAGTATCTTTCAGGATTTGCCCTTTTCTAACCTCTAAAAAAGAGTTGGTTTGTGAGCAGCCTTCTGGCACATTCAAACTTGCAAAAATCAAAGCAATAAATTGCAAAAAAAATGCAAAAATCAAACTCACCAAGGTTTTGTCCACAGACAGCTCAGGCTAAGCTGCTTCACTGAGGTTCTTGTAGACCAAAATCATTGTGGTTTGTACTCAAGGCAAGTCTAAAATGACTTTTTGAAGTGGAGGATTTTTCACTTTCAGTGAATCTCTTGGCTTTGCTGGTTTTAAACTTTGTAGAGTTGGAAGGTCGTGATAATTCCCTGTGCAAGGCAAAGCTTTCACATCTTCAGCAGAAGAGAACCATAAGAATAAGGCTCTGTTTGAATGTTTGTTTGCTCTTTGCTCTTCCCAGGAGCACTCATGTGTGATTTCTCCATCAACAGGTGATGGAGACCAAAAGCATGTTGTACCTTGTGACAGAATTTGCCAAAAATGGAGAAATTTTCGGTAAGCAAGAGAATATTTTCATGTCCAACACTTCAGTGTTCTCTGGGTGATCAAGGATCTTTGTGTCTGTTGTTAGACTTAATATTTCTGTGGGTTTTTTCCTAAATTCATCTTTTTTTTTTCTGGTTGATTAGAATGATTTCTCAGAGTGGCTTTTGCAGTTAAGGATGGGATGATGTGCTGTGTGTGTATCCAAGAGTCCTCCAAGTCTCTGCCACTTCACTGTGCCTGATCCTGCTTTTGGGGGGATTTTACTTTGTTTTCTCTTGTAAAGCCAGAGGGGTAGAAACCTGTGGAACTGCTGCTGCTTTAGTTCATCAGTCTCCTGACAGCATTTAAGTGTTGTACTCTGATTTTTTTAGTTGTTTTAACTTTGATTGCACTCAAAGGGGGTTTAAAAACCAACACAGCCAAAGTCTAAATTGGTGGAAAGAGCAGCTTGTTTGAACCTTTACTCCCGAGCTGGGAAGGTGGGAGAAGTCTGAACAGAGAGACAAACTTCAGTCTGTTGGGGCTGGTCTTCCTTTTTATTCCCTTTATGATCAGTGAGGAGGGAGAGGCCTCTCAGGGTCGAGTTCAAAGCTTTGTCTCCCCTTCCAGAGGAGCCTCTTTTCCCTCTCTGAGTAGAGGAGGAGCCAAAAGAGAGATTAAACTCTCCAGGTTGAAGTTATTACCTTTTGTGATGACTCCTCTGAGTAACTTTGCTCCTCAGTGCTGTTACAGAGCCTGTGGGAGTTAATACAAGTCTCTTTTCTGTCTTCCTCTTGAATAAGATCCTTTAAAGAACATTAAAGGCCTCAGCCTGTTCTTCTAGGTGGGGGTCAGGAGTTGGTAAGTGGTTAATGTTCTTTGAATGCCACACCAGGCTTTCTGTGAGCTGCCTGGTGTTCAACCTCATCGAGCCCTTTCAGCTCTGCTAACCCATCACTGCATTGTTCTGACTGACAGGTCATGCACAGGGTTGGGTTTAAGCCCTGTACCAACCTGCTCCAGGGAAATTTTCCACCCTCAGCAGCAGTTCTGTGCAGACATTGCTTCCCCCAGTTAATGGCACTGCAGTAAATAATGTGTTTTAGCCTCAGCACTTCAAATGCTTTTACATTTTGGATGGGTTTTAAAAAATTTATTTTATTTTTTACTTACTAAAACATGAAATAAAAAGGTTTCATTTGTGCTTAAAACTTTACAGATCTGCAGAGTAAATATTTGGAAAAAACACTATTTGCTCCAAACAGCAGCTGGATGTGCAAACACTCCTACATTCAGCATGTCCAGTAACCTTGCAAAGTGTGCTCTGCTTGTGCAGAAGGAAAAGCCCCAGTGGTGCTGCAGTTCCATTGACACTTTTCTGAGTGTTTCTCTTGGAAACTCACAGTAACTGAGGCACAGTTTAACCAAAGTGACCTAAATTCTGCACTGGAGTTTGCTCTGCTCTCTAGGGAAGCCCAAGTCGTGTTCTTTTGTCCTCAAACCAAATGTTAACTGGGAATGAGATTCCTTCCTAACCAGTCCTGGGTGATCCTTTACAGTCTTAAACCTTTTCTAGACTATTTCAGCATAAACACCTTCCTGGACAAGGCCAGTCAGGATTTGAGGGTTTTTTAGTTATGGAGATTCTTTCTGGTGTTGAATGTAGAGATTTCCTCAGCTGGAATTCCTACAGGTGGTGGCTGCTCCAGATTGGAAATGTGTCCCAGGCTGAGCCCCCACTGCTCTCTCAGACCCTTCATCATGTTCAGTACCTTCCCTGTCCTCACTTTGGTGTGGAACAGAGCCTTAACCTGCCAAATTTGACAGCTGTAGACCTAAAGGAGGGACTGTATCTCCAACAAACAGCACTGACCGCTGGCTGTGCCAGGCAGTGTCTCAGAGTCATGTGTTTTGAAGTAAATACACCTTAATCTTTCAATTGTCCAGGAAACCAATGTACCTTGGGCTGCTGAAAAGGCTGGACAGGGAGCCTGGCACAAAAGTCCTGCTGTGGATGCAGCTGAATCCAAGATAAACCAGCTTCTACTTTCTGTTTTATTACAGCAAAATGGAAAAAAAAAACCCACCCAAACCAGTGGCCAGGGGGTGACAGGAGGCTGAGCTTTGTCCAAGGAGGTGGAACTCTGAGGTTTCCTAGCAGAGCTTGCTTTGCTGTTTCAGCCTTTGCAAGAGTAAAACCCAGCTTTGTGTGCACACACATTCACACTCTGCAGGATTCTGGCTGTCTCTCCCCAGTCCCAGGTGCCTTTCAGGGGCTGGCACAGGTCCTCCACCCCATCCCAGCCCTCCCTATTTGCTCCCAGGACCCATCAGCTGGTGAGATGTGGGGTGTTCTCCTCCTCCAGGAAGAGAGAGTGGTGATTTCAGAATAAATGACAGGGCAGAACTATTCGACCTGGGGAGCTACTGAAGGCCAAGGTGGTTTGGAGCCTGGAAACAATTCCTGAGAGGCCACAGCCATAAAAGCAAATGGCAGCTTGGATTCATTAACTCATTTGCTGCATTGCTAACAAATGATGGATTAACAGCTTAAAGAGCTGGCTGGTGCTCAGGGTAATTTAGTTTGTGCCTTTGATATCTGACTTCACCTTGATATCATATGATTTGTCAGTCACTTTGTGACTGAATGATATTTAGCTTGCAAATATTATGATCTCCCCTCACTGCCAGGCTTTTGTTTGTTCTTGTGCTTTGCCAAGTTAAACCAGCTCAAAGTGTTTGAAGGCTTGGGGCAGGTTAGAAGCTCTGAGGACAGTTTTCAGAGCTGCAGGTCCTGGGGATTTTATCACAGGGAAGGCAGAAAAACTTTAAAAGAAAATATTGCAAACAGTTATAAAGCCCTTAACTGGTGTTTTAATTAAAACCCCCCTAAAACACAAACTGAGAAAGCCAGGTCTGGCACTGAGTTGGGCAAAGTGATCCTGCTGGGATCATTGGTGTTGCACAACTAGTTTGGAATATTTAATTACTGGGTATAAAATCTATATGCATTTGCTGCTCCTTGGCCATTCTCTGAAGGCAGTTCTGAACCCATCCTAGCAGTTGATTCTTTGATTTCATGCTGGTAAGAATTGGCTACAGAAGCTGTTTCTGTCAGGACTCACACAGCAGCTGCTGCTGCTCCCCCTGTTTTTGTTCCTGGGGATAAATGGAGTTGTTGGTTTCAGGGCTAACGTTGGTTTTTACAACGTAATCAAATATGAAAACAAAATGTTCTTTCTGCCTGTGACGCAATGAAGACACGAGGGAGGTCAGGATGGGCACTTTCTGGGTGCTTGTTTTACTTCCAGAAAAAAAAAAACCAACAAACTTTTAGCCACTTTGCAGCCTCTGTTGAGGCTCCAGAGGGAGAAGTGTGGAGTGCATTTGCAGGACCTGATCAAAAATTAAAAGTTATAGCACACTATGGTGGTGCTGCCAGTTATTCCAGGTGTTCCCCAGGAGTTGTGTTGCATGGAAATACTGATCAGGCAGCTGTAAAAGAAGGGGCAGACAAGAGTTTCACGACACAGCAACTTTTCCTTACTCTTTTTTCCATTCTTCAGGAGGGAAAGGTGGGAGAACAGTGAGCTGGAAACTGAAACACCCTCTGAGTTCCCTCGTGCTGATGGTTTGGGGGACACCTCTTGGTTTCAGTGCTGTTCACCCCCATCTCTCTCCCTCTCTCCCCAGATTACCAGGTTTCAGGGCTGTTTCAGTGCTGTTCACCCCCCATCTGTCCCTCTCTCCCCAGATTACCTGGCCAGCCACGGGCGCCTGAGCGAGTCCGAGGCGCGGCGCAAGTTCTGGCAGATCCTCTCAGCTGTGGAGTATTGCCATGGCAGGAAGATTGTGCACAGGGACCTGAAGGCTGAAAACCTCCTGCTGGACAACAACATGAACATCAAAATAGCAGGTACTCAGAATGCAGCTCAACACCTTCTTTTTGGGAAGGCAGTCCCTGTAATTTAGGTGTTGCTGCTGCCCAGGAGATCCTGCTGCTGCTCACCACGTGTCATGTTTTTTGCAGTTTATCAAAGTACACGTGGCCATAATATTTCCTAGATTAGCTCTGTTACACTTTGAAGAAAAAGAATTAAATAATTTTTAGAGTTACAGACTTTTTGTTGGGGGTGTCATGTCTTCAGTGCTGCCAGATGTTCAGGTTAAAACAGAGTTAATCAAATAACTCCTTTCAACATTAGAAAAAAAACTCAAAATGGAAGCTTATTGATTTTTTTTTCTTCCTGCATGCATGATTTAATTTTAATTATAAATTTAGACACAGCAGATGTTGCTAGCAGTGGAAATCATTTTCATTACAATCCTTCCATACTGACTTTAGCCCAGCAAGATTTGGGAAAACTGGATAATATCTTGATTTGGGGAACTGTTGAATTTAGACATCACTGACAAGGGAGTAGGAAGGGAAGGTGAGTGCTGTCAGGAGCTGATTTGGAAGGAGTTTGCTTGTGCTGAGAAGGAAATGTGACTCCCCAGCCAGTCAGGCTGAGAAAGGTAAAGTGATAAAATATTTCTGATCGTTGCTGGATTATTTCACCCTTTAATTTCCCTCCTGGCATTTCTGAAATGATCAAAGGGTTTGGGTACATCCTTGGGCTTTATCCTGGTGGGTTCATCAGCACTGCTGGTTGTGGAGGATTTTCCCTTTTCTCATTTTCCCTTTTCTCATCTCTAGCAGCTCCTGGCAATCAGAGCACCTGCAGATTTATGTCTGACAGACAATTTATTTACCAGGACAATTTCTGTCTTCAGCAAATACTGTGTCTAAGGGCTGCAAGTCACCCACTTGCTATGAGTAATTGAGCTGAATGGGAGGGAGTTTCTGTGCTATTGTTCCTCTGGGCTTTCTCTCCTCTCCTTCTCCCCATTTCCGCCACCACATTCTCTGCCTTCTCGTGTCTCTCCACCCTCTGTAGGTTGTTCCATTCAGCCTGGCACAGTTTTCCAGAGCTCCTCAGGGCTGTGTCCAGAGTTCCTCCTTTCCTGGATGTCCTCAGCACTGCAGGGATGCAGTGATCCCTCAAAGGAGACCCGTGAGCCAAGGCAAGGTTGGAGCCATGAACTGTTGAGTCCCAGGGAATTTCAGTGCTGAAATTTCTCCAGGGACTCCAGTGAAAGCTCTGATAAATGGTAGTTACAAGATTCCATCAGCTGCTCCTGCTCTTCCCTGTCTCAGCTGCTCTCCTGCTCTACTTCTCTATCACAGAAAGTTAATTACAGGTGTTCTGTATGCAGATGAGCTCTTTAGCTGGCGCTGGTTCTTCCATGTGTCTTTGTCAAGCTTTATCAGGTTTACTTGAGTGATAAAGTAGCTGGAGGAAAGTTAAGCCTGCTTAGAAACTTGGTAGTGATTTGTGCTGAGTCAATTGTTTTATTTTTCTCTGTAAAGGAGATAGAGGAAGAATTCCACAGAATGTTTATCTGTGATTTTGGAGTTATCTGGTGCTGTGCAGATCCCTGGGAACACTCTCTCCCAGTTGCTGATATTCTTCATGGTCCAACTGTGGAAGAACAGAGGGCAGCCAGGATCCCAACTCTGATAGCTGGAATTAGTCTCTAATTTGAATTAATCTAGGAATTAAAAAATGGCACAGTCACTGATGAATTGTTTTGATGAAGCTCTGCAGTGTCAGTGTTTGCCCTGGGTCCCAGCACTGAGCACCAGGCTGTTCCTCCCTGATCATTCCCAGCAGCTATAAAACCCCTCTGTGGATTCTCATTCCAGGCTCTTCTTAACTTCCAATTGATTCGTTCTGTTCCCTCTAAGACTTTTATTGGAGCTCTTCAAGAATACAATATTTTTTGGTCAAATGCAGAAACACACATCAAGTTACCTCTGTATTTCAGCTGCCAGGAGACTAAACCAAGATTCAAAAATAAGTGCTCCTAAAACTGTGAGCTGATGAGACCTTTGATTAAAAAAGGAGGCTGAACTGAAATTTAATAGCTCTGTGTTAATATTGCTCTAAAATGAAGGGGATGGGTAGAATCATAGGATCTTTTTTTTTTTTTGTCAAGGACAAGAAACAGGGGATGTGTAAAGAACTTGAGGTGAGAGCTTTGATAGATTGTTTTTTCCTAGAAGATAATGAGGTGGTTGGGAGCAAAACCTTCCAACTTAAATTTTATGGTAAGCAGCAAAAATGAAGGTATTCATGAGGTCAAATGTGCCCTGAGAAGGTTGCAGGAATCCCACTCCAGGCAGTCTCCTTGCTCTGACATGGAATTTGTGCCCAGCAAGGTGAACCTTCTTGCTTCTTCCCAAAGTTCCTGCCCATACACAGCTGGATTGCTCACCTCAGCTTTACACACACAGAATTAATAAGGTTGGAGAAGACCATGAAGATCATCAAGTCCAACCTTTACCTGGGTTAACAACCTACCCTATGCCTCTTGCTGGTTCTTTGAGGGGATCTCGGGGCTGCTTTCAGCTCCTGCTCTCTGCCACCCTGAGCTCTCAGTGGGTACAAAACACCTGTGGGAACATTTGTGAAAGTGAAACACAGCTCTGTGCACTCCCAGTCCCTCCAGAACTGCCAGGTGGAGGTGCCTGCAGGACTGCCAGCAGAGCTGCTGCAGTGGAAGCAGCTCAGGTAGGAGAGACTGTTATTTTGAAGCAGGTTGTAGTGCTGGTTTGTCTTGCTGGTGGACAGTAAAATATGCATTGACGTCAGGAGTGGCTGATCAGCATTCAGGCCGTGAAGTGGGTCAGGTTTGTTTCTGACACACTCATACCTTGCCTTTATCAGCACCTCACTCCCCATTATCTCCAGGGCTCACATTACTGGGACAACAAAAGCTCCCCGTGGCTCCCTGCAGCCAGGCAGATTGAATCCTGCCCGTAATTCGAGCAGAATGGATTAATTATAGCTCTGAAGGAAGGATTTCAGAGGTACAAATCAGAGGCTCCCTCGTCCTGCTGGATGCAGGGCACAAGTTGCAGTGGCTCTGGCAGGGAGCTCCCATTTCTCAAATTGCACACGGGGCTGAAATCTCAGCCTGTTTCCATTTTTAACGGGAAAACAGATTCCATTGGGATGATGTATGTTCAAAAAATTATACCTTCTAAATTCAAGATTATTCTAAAGGGGGTAATGAGATTGAGAAACCAAATACCACAACTGTGGAGAGCCAATATTTGCAGATTGCACAAACACAGAGTTTATTCAACTGAACACAATGCTGCAAATGATGGTATTTTTTTAACGTGCAGATTCAGGCAAATGTTAAGAAGATCACTCCATTATATAATCTCAGTCCTCTGGTAATGAGTCCAATTTCAGTCCTTTTAGGATTCTGTGGCTGGCATATGTTTTGGGTTTGGGGGTTTGTTTTTTTGTTTTGTTTTTGAGGGCTGGCACATTTTTCCCTTAAACATCAGTAACGTTCCTCTGGAATGAAAAGTCTTAACAATGGTCTTGGGTTAAAAATGGCCACTTTGGATCCACAATGATTGTGGCAGATCAGCACTTGCAAAGGAGAAAAAAAGGTGGAAGGGGGAAGAGAGAGAATGAGAGATGAGTGATTGGTGTGTGCTTAATTGCATGCTGGCCATTCTAACACTCCAAAAAGTAGGACGACTAAAGTGACAGTGCAGTAATTAAAAATTGAGGAAGCCCCATGGATCAAGCATCCAGCATCCAGTCTAAATCCTGAACTCTTCCTTTGAAAGGGTTTTCATGGATGCTGTCAGTTCTGGAGTTCCTAAGAAATGGTTTCCCAGCATTGGAAGACACAAGTGTAGAAAGCATAATAAAAAGAACAAAGGTAACTGTGAAGTTATGTACCCTAAGATATAACAGTGGTCTCCCTGCCCAGGGAATTGTAATTTTAAAGATAAGAGCCTGTGGCTGAAATATAGGACACTGTTCTTAATACACAGAGTTCATCCTTGGCAGCTCCTTCTGGTGTCAGTTTATAGCCCTTTCATTCATGAATTTGCCTAATAAAGCTCAGTGGTCTGTGCTGTCACAAGACCAGCAAATGCCAGCCAAATGCTGCTCTTCCACCCAGTTAAGCCCTGCCTGGGCACTGGAAGCTCTGGAATTCCGCTGCTCAGAGAGGGAGCAAAGGTGCTGCCTGGCAGGGATCAAATTCAAGATGTCTTTGCTCTTGAGGTGCCATTAGTAACAATAAATAAAACTATTCTATTAAATTGATCATATAAAGAAAAAAAGCAACATAAACCTGAGGTAATGGTAAATCTGGTGTGGATAGGCAAAGAGTTTCACTTTCTGAGGGTCTGAAATCCTTGTGTTTCCAGGCAGGTCGTGCTGTCTTTATCTGTGCTTACAAATACACAGACTTGTACTTGTGAATCTGATACAAAGATTTATGAGGGTGGCACCTGAGTAAGAGCTGCAGTTCAGAGATAAAGCCTGATGTTTATCTGCAGTACTAAAGGGATGTTGAAAATCTGACAAATCCAAGATAAGTGAAGGGAGAAATCAGATTTAATGACACCTACACAGAATGGCAAAATGCTTCTGAGAGGAGAAATTGCTTCGTGTCTCCTCAAGTATTGTCAAGGTTGCCAAGCCAGTTGTGTGTGAAGAAAAGTCTTCTCAAGGAGTATTAAAAAAAAAGGAAGAAAATTCACAACAAAAGTCTGGCTGTGATGGAAAAAGGGAGGTGGCACATGGATCTTTGGGTTGAAGGTGTTGTTGTGATCCCAGCTGGAGCTGCAGTTGTTCCAGAAGTGGGGCAGGATGTTGTACCCCTGTGGGTGAGAGCTCTGGGCTGACCTTGGCACTGAGGGCTCAGTGACGTGTGGGTGTCGTGGTGTGACTGTCCCTGGCCCTGCCAGGTGTCCTGTGTGCCCTGGCACTGCCCTGACCCCGCTGGGGCCTGACCTTCAGGGGCTCCCTGGCACTGCAGCCTCTCTGCTGACCTGCCTTTGATGCTCAGCTCCCCAAAGTTCATCCCTCTGAGCCTGGCTGTCGGATTTTCTGGCTTTGATCTCACACAGGGATGTTGGAGGTTGAACCTCTGGAGGGTTCCACACGTACCAGGTGTTTACAGGAGTGGGAGATGTTCTCCTGGAACACAGCAGGGTTGTTGTGTGCCCTAAAATCCTCTTCAGTGCTGGTGTTCCCAAAGCTGCTGCTTCTGCCTGTGCTTGTTTTGGATGAGTGTTGTAGGAAGGGTTCTATTAAGGGACTGCTGGAGCTCTCAGTGTCCTTCTGTCAGGAAAGCAATCCCATTCCTTCCCCGTTGAGCTCAGTGTCCACATTAAGTCCAGGTTAATTTTCCCTGAGCTTGTTATGTTTTTGTTTAATATCTCTCTACTGCTTTGGTTCTAAAGGCTCTCTCCTGGTTTTATAGCTCATGATGTATGACAGGAGAGCCAGGCTCTTCCCTCGGAGAGCCACAGACTGCACAAATAGGAGTAAATGAGGTGGTGTGAGCAGAGCCCCCGTGTAACCCCTGTTTATCAGGTTTGCTATCTGCTGATCAGCAGCGCTGGCATTAACATCCCTCCCAGCTATTCAGTGCTGGGGGAGCTAAACCAACAGCCTGATTCCTGTTTGTCACCACTGTTGGCTTTCACAGGATTGCTCCAGTCACCCCAGCACTCAGCACTGCTCTGCAGGAGCCTGGTAAAAGGGTGGAAGCATCAGGCTCTGACTCCCAAGTCTTGGTGGCTGCTGCATTGCCTGTCACTGCTGGATTATTAAAAGTGGTGACTAATATCAGCCCTGTGGGACCCACAGTTGTTGGTCCCATGTTAAGCCACAAAAAGAAGCATTTAAAAGAGCTGTGGGATGGTAATTTCTGTTGTAGGCAATCCCAGTAGCTGTGTCCTTCCCAGCAGAAGTCCCTGTGTTTTCCCATGCTTGTTGCTTTTGGCAGAGTTCCTTCCTCCCAGCTCCAAAGTTGATGCTTTTGTTGTCAGAATTTGTTGTGTATTCAAGGCTAGAGAGCACCTCAGGAAAACCCAGGAAATCTGAGACCCAGTGCTAAATCTCAGATATCTCTTGGCAAGTAAATAAGCTCATATGTCTGTATGACTGTTGAATTTTAATGATAATTGCTTATAAACTTGTATTTAGCAAACTGGTACGAGTTTCCTCAAAACTCCCACAGGTTGTGAAATTTATCAGTGTTTCAGTAATCCCATGGTTGTCATGAAAACAGCAGAGCAGGACACCCAGCATCCCCAGGAACCCTGATAAAAGGATTTGTGATAGAGCCCAGAGTGGGCTTTCAGGTCTAGGCCATACATAGAATTATACTTTGTGGTGCAACTGGGGGTTGGAGTGACTTTTCCCCCTTAATTTCTCCACAGATTTTGGCTTTGGGAATTTCTATAAGAGTGGTGAGCCTCTGACAACGTGGTGTGGGAGCCCCCCCTACGCAGCCCCAGAAGTCTTTGAAGGCCAGCAGTACGAGGGACCCCAGCTGGACATCTGGGTATCATCATCCTTCTGTATTTTAAACTGGGTTCCAGTCAGCTCATGGGCAGCTGGAGCAAAGGAATCATCTTTGGGGTTTTTTTCTTGAGCTGCAGACCAGCTGTTCCTCTTCAGGTTTATTTCTTGAGTGTCATAAAATGCTTCGTAACACGGGAGGGAATTGGGTTTACCTGTCCAGGTGGCTGTTAAATGTACATTGCAGGGGGTGTCAGCTCCCAAGGGAAAACTGCAGCCCCTCCAAAAGCTCCCTGAGTGAGTGGGAAAACGTGGTTTTTTTCAGTGCATTTAGTATTTTCTGTGTTAAGTGGGAATTGAACCTGGAAGTCCTCGATGAGGTTAAGGGGGTTCTGAGGCATCAAAACACAGGAGAGGTGACTCTTGGAGCTGGAAATGAGAATGTTTGTGCCACAAATAACTTCTACTGCAGCAGCTGCCTGGTTTTGAATTGATGCCTCCATGAGCATTGTTCTAATTGAAGAGGATACAGAGGGCAATCCATGTACTTATGCAATGGAAAAGGAACTAAGGGGAACTGCAGAAGTTCTGTGCACCCTTCACGTGTTGTCAGAGCCTGCTTTTCATTCCTAATTTGGTTTTGTTTGAGGTTTTTTTGTTTTTTATTTTACTTTTCTGGTACTTACAACGACTGATTCATATCTCAGAGCAACCACAGACAGTACAATTTGGCAGCCTGTGCTCTGGCATCAGGTTTGCAGAGAGCACACTGCACACAGGCACTGACAGTTGGGTTACACAAACAGGGCAGCTCATGGAAAGTCAGCTTCAGGCTGCTAATCTAATTTGAACTAATCAAATTGCATTAACAAAGAGAACCTGTGCTTTTAAACACATATATTTGTATGCTTCTACCTATACACCTATGTTCCTAGATAGATATTATGAAAAAAAAGCCTTTCTGAACCTTTAGCAACTGGGAAACTCAGGGCAGACTTCAGCCAGGCTGAGCAGGACAGGCACTGACTGGACATCAGAAGGGAATCTCAGAACTTTGGTAAATATTCCTTAAAAGTTCCTAAACCATGAACAGGATCTGCCTGTCCCCAGGGAAGCACACAGGTGTTTGTATCTAGGATAAAATCATCATCATCCTCACTTCTCTCCTGAGTTGAGGGTTCTGTGTCCCTTCACAACAGTTCTGCTCAAGGTGCAGGAGGAATGCAGCAATCCTCAGTTCAGCTTTTGGCAGGAAGTGAAGTACATTTAACTTAAAAATTTTAAAATCTTACAAAGTTTTTTACACCTGCTTTTCCCCCTTGAGAAATCCAGTGCTGTGCCAGCTCGTTGGTCTGCTGTGGTTATCTCATGCAGGATTTTTTTTTGGCACATGCTGCAAGACTGATTTCCACTGGCAGTACCAGTTAACTTGCATACTGTCAGGAATGGGTGGCAGCTGGAGGAGAGCTCTTGCCCATATTGTCTCCTTTTGCTCACACTAAGGAATCCCTCGTGCTCAGCCCTGCACACGAGGGGGTTCCCCTGAAGTTGAGTGTTCCTGATGCTCAGAGATCTTCAGAAACCCAAGTCTTTCATCTAAATTTTCTGTTTCTGCACGACATCACTTTTTCTGGGGCAGGATTTGGGCAGCCAACCTTGGAGCTGGAGAACTGAAATGAATATTCCCTTCCTTGCAGAGCATGGGGGTGGTGCTTTATGTCCTGGTCTGTGGAGCATTACCTTTTGATGGACCAACTCTCCCCATCCTGAGGCAACGAGTGCTGGAAGGAAGGTTCAGGATCCCTTATTTTATGTCAGAAGGTAACACTTTTGTGCTCTTGGTGTGCTTTGAACAAGTTCCAGGATAATCTCTGTGGGACAGCAGAGGGTGGTGCAGAAGCAGTGACACTGTTGGCCATACTGTGCATTTGAACAAGTTGGGCTTTTCTCCTTCTTAATGTGACTTCTAATCTTGTTTTGAGACTTTGTTTTAGCCTTGAGAAGCTGTGTTAGGCAGCAGTGAGGCAGTTCCTGTTGGCATCTCTGTGCTAGTGGGTCTTGGTAATTCTTTTTCTTCCCCAACAGAGTGTGAACACCTGATTAGAAGAATGTTGGTCCTGGACCCATCCAAACGTTTAACTATTGCCCAGATTAAGGAGCACAAGTGGATGCTTATAGAAGTTCCTGCCCAGAGGCCAATTCTTTATCCACCAGGAGAGGAGAACGAGCCTTCCATTGGGGAGTACAACGAGCAGGTCTTAAGGCTGATGCACAGCCTTGGCATAGACCAGCAGAAAACTGTTGAGGTAAAAGAGACTCATACAGGCATTTCCTGAGTGTAATGGGATAAATCATTAACTTGGCCAACTGGAGGGAGAGGAGGGGAAATAAGAATGCAAAGTAAATTCGTTTTGATCCTTTAAGAGGGTGACAAATGAAAATCAAAAAGGAGCATGAAAGCAGATTAATGTCTCTGTCCTATCCCTAGTTGTGCTTCCTATCAAACATAACTGCCAAGGCTCCCTGTGGAGTTCATAATTTCTTTTAGCTGGTAATTTAAACCATCATGGAGATGGGCATCTTGAGAACTTCTGCTAGAGCAGGTCAGCTTCTCCACTTTGCAGAGTCTGAGTTCCCCATTGCTTCCAGTGACTTGGAACAGCAGTTACACACCAGGAGCTCCTGGAGCTCAGTCCCTTCTCCATGTTCAGCTCTGTGGAGCTCGGAGTGGCACCTGAATGGCAGCTGCAGGTACAGCCCAGAATGCTGGAAGTTCTGGGAGCTCACCCCTGATGCTTTTCAGTGCCTGCCACTCTGCTTTGAAAAACCTCCTGAGTTTATACCAGCGTTTGCCTGTAAATACCCAGTCCAGAACACAAAAGACAACACATGGCTGCACCCACACCTTGGTGCTTCTCTTTTTCAGTCTCTGCAGAACAAGAGCTACAACCACTTTGCTGCTATCTATTACCTGTTGGTGGAGAGGCTCAAATCCCACCGGAGCAGCTTCCCTGTGGAGCAGAGGGTGGACGCCCGGCAGCGCCGGCCCAGCACCATCGCTGAGCAGACAGTGGCCAAGGTGAGGGAGGCTCTGCAGGACACCATTCCCTCTCAAAGCATGCATTTCACTCCAAACCCATTGCTATTTTATGATTCTGTAGTATTTAGTTTCATCCTACAAAGTGCCAACGGTGGTTTTGGCTTTAGCGAGGAGCTGTGTGGTTTGACCTCGGCTGGATTTCCCAGGTAAAGGGTTGTGCTTGTGCTCCTGACTGGAACACTTGCATTTCTGAGGGTTTCAAACCTCTTGCTCGTCAGCCATGGGTTAAACTGTTAGAGAAACAGCAATTCTGGAGACTCTGGGCAACACTTGGGAGTTTCTTTAATGTGATTTACCAAAGGAGCTGCTGAGTTTATGGAGAGCTGTGTTAGCATGGGGGCTAAGAGCATGCAGGCTCTACTTAGTGTTATAAACACACTCCCTCTAAAGGGACCTGTTGAAAATGAAATTACTTTCTCCCCTGCTGTTCTCTAGCTGTGCTTTCTGTCTCCCATGAAATGAAGCCTGGCAAGGGATGGTAAAGAGGAACCCAAAACAAAACATACCAGGTTAAGATGCCAATTCATCTAGTGTGTTAAGTACCTGATAAAAATGTCATTATCTCGAGCCACTTAGTGCCTGAAGACTCAGAGATTTGTTCCTAAACAACATCATTTCTTTTAAGATTTGCAGCCCTTTTTCCTCCCAGCAAGAGCCCAGTTTCCTCTGCATGCACAGACCCAATGTGACAACTAATTGATTTCAGTCTTGAGGATGTCATGTGTATTTTATCAAGAGCAGTTCTGGGTGCTCTTTACATCTGGTGCCGCTGCATGGCTGCCCACTTAGTATCTTCCTAATTACACTGTCTCATTCAGCACAGGCTCTGAAACTACTCAATCTGCCTCTTCCTAATCCTTTCCTTCAGAAGGAAAGGTCAGGTGCAGTTTATCGTGTCTTATTCCAGTAATTCTGAGATTATTTTTTTTTTACATGTTCTTTCGTTTCATTGAGATACACAGACATTGTACAGCTTTTGATTTCTATTAATGCACAACTGGAACCATGAAAGACTTGGCCTAAGATGACTCAGATTTATCTCAAGTATTGGTCTCAAGTAAATACTCTCTCAAGTTCCCAGCCTCCTGGGTACTGTGTTGCTGCTGTGCAGAGCAAAAGCCCAGATTCCACTTCCAAGGGAAGTCACAACCACGCTGCTCCTTTTTGGTTTCAGGCAGCAAGACACTCTTTGGGCTTGGATTCTGTTGAGGTGAAAGCCAGACAGCTTCAACCATGAAAACACAGGCCCAGGGGCAGCAGGGCTGACAAAGACTAAATTATTAATTAAAAGGTGTTTTAAAAGCAGGAGCCAGATGAAAAAAAAAACAGGAAGAAAACACCTCCTGGGAGGTAGTTCCTTGTTGTACTAAATTCCTGTGCTTTAGAGCCATATTCCCACTTTTTTCTCCAGTCATAACCTTGCAGTTGTCCCAAGGAACAGGATAATTTGTTTTCACACATGGTGGCACCACAGCTCCTGTACAAGGCTGATTGTTTCCTTTTGGACAGGCAAGTGGTGTGGGTGCTGCACTTCAGGAAATGAAAGTTAAAAAGCAGTGAAAATCCCTGTTTTCCTCATTGTGGATGCCTGCCTTCCCCTGCTTTTTCCTACAGCAATCAGGGCATGTTAGAAAAGCCACTGAAACTATTCCTGTGCCTCGTGGTAGCATTAAGGGGGTTTGTACTGAATATAAGAAGGAATTGTAGCACCAGAAGGTCCCAATATCTGTGCTGCTAGAAAGGGCACAGCTTCACTCAGGAGCTGGCTGGATGACATTTTGTGGTTATTTTGGGGGGTTGGGGGTTATAGTGCTCTTTTTTATGGTGCAAAGACATAGAATGTTCTTCATCTAAAATGAAGAAATAAATCTTACACTTCTGCTTTGGCAGGGGCCTGTGTGTTGTTTCATGTGTGACATGGCATGTTGTTCCCTACCTCAAACTGTTCCAGTTTAGGAGTTCTTACAATCTTTTCTTCAGGCACAGGCTGTGGTACCCTCAGTCAGCCTGCACTCACAAAATGCCAGGCTGCTGCAGTCTCCTGGTCTTCCCTCAGCTTCAGGAGCAGAAGCCTTTTCCTTCCCTCCATCCAACTGCCAGGGAGATACAGCATTTATGGAGGAAGAAAGAGTTGAGACACCAAAGGTACAGCTTAAAAATCACCCTATTGTTGTTTCTGGGTTGGGTTTTTTTTTTTCAGAAATCATTAAGGCAAAAAAAGCTTGTTGCCATTTGAATTACTGCCTGAAAGCACAGCTAATGCTGGGCCTGTTTCCTTAAATTTAAGTATTTCAGCATCAGAGCTGTAGGTATTCCACATTCTTTTTCCACTTCTCTTTCATGTAACTCTCCACAGCCATGTCTTTTTTCATCATTAATCTGCCTCCGGTGTTCTTTGCTCACATTCCAGTCTTACCACACTGTATTTGTAAAAGAAAAGCCAACCTACAAAGGTGGGTTTCTTTCCCTTCTTCTTCTCAAATATGTTTTCAGGAGCCCTGGAGACTCCTCAGGTGTAGCTTCTAATACAAAGGGGTGACTGCTGAGTATCTAAAATTCATCCAAAAATTCAGACAAATGAGGACAGGAAGGTACAATGGAAACCTGAACCACGAGCTTCTGTTGCCAACTAAAGCAATTAAAACACCATGAACTTAAAATTTCCCCCCTCTCTTCCAGTTTCACAGTAAGCCAGCAATAAGTTACAGTATTCCTAATTTTTTTTTTTTGTGGAATAGTGAATATCCAGCAGGACCTTCTGAATGTCAAAACCCATTCCAGCTGCAGCAAGTGAAATCATTTGGAGTTAGCAGTGAGAAGGGGAAATAGCTTAAAATAATTACATTTACATCAACTATGTTATTATTCTCATAAAACTTTTGCTGTTCTCTCTCCTATTGCATCACATTATAACTTCAATTTCAGCCTATTTATTTTGCCTGGTGCCAGCTGGGGGTTGATTTCCTGCTTGCCAGTTTGAAGCTTTTACTGCTCACTGGTTAGTTACCAGCACTGGGAGTGTGGCCCTGGTTCTCATCACTGCTTTAACCAACTCCTTGTGTGGCCTCTTAGAGCTGGAAAGCAAAAAGCAGTTCAAAGACATCTGGAAATTAACATTTCAGACTTTTCTTTTGCATCCCCCTTTGCTTTATAGATGCAGTTTGGCCAGAGTAGGTCAACAAATGGGGACACCACAGTGAGGTGTCAAATCCCAACTCACTTGGGAATATTCAGTGTTTTAAGTCTTGTAGAACAATGTCCTCTCAAGACTCCTGATCCCTGTGCCATGGCAAGCTGCAGGGATTGCTTCTCCTCTTCCTTTCCAGCACTTCTGCTGCCAGATCAGCACAAGGCACTTGAGTGGAAAAGTCACAAATGGAAAGTAAGATGTGCAAGAAGTAAAGCTGAAATATAATCCACTGAGTTAAAACAGAGGCAGCAGATCCAGAATTTTCCTGTGCAAGAATCATCATTTTACTGGTGCTCAAACTCTTTGTAGCTGTTTCTTGGTAGTGCTTTAAATATTTTCCTGCAGTGCTACCACATAACCTGGTTGCAGGACCATTTATTAACAGCCACTGTTAATGTAGTGAAACTTCTTTTCCAAACACACCTGTTTGGAAAATACCAAAGAACCTGGAAGGAAATTCAGGAATGGCTCATCAGCAGTCTCCCATGAAATCTCCTGTAGCAGTGCCAGGTTTTATGCCAAAGGAGTGTGTTGTTTCATCCATATTTTACAGGACACTAATTACAGAACAAATTTACTCCCCAGAACTGCAGGACATGGAGGCCATGGGCCTCAAAATCCAACCAGTGGCACATGGAAAAGAATTAGTTCATGCACAGAAGGATTCATGGCAAACTGATTTGGAGAATAAATCCAGAATTAAAACCTTAGGAGTGTTTTAGGTTGGAAAGGTGCCTCTAAAGGCCCTCAAGTCCAACCTGCCCCTAAAGGCAGGTCTGACTTCAAAGCTGCTCAGAGCTTTATGGAGCTGAGTGAATTCAAGGAGGGGGATTCCACAGGCTCTGCAGGCAACCTGTGTTTGCAGAGGAACACCATTAATCAAATGCACTTCTGCTGGGAAGGGTGCATTTATGGTATTGCTCTTGAGCACAGCCCTGTGAGAGCAGAATCAAACACAGCACTGGCTTTTTTTCACAGTGTTTATCTGAGCATGATAAATGAGCACCGTAGGTATAGTGAGGGGAAGCAACAGTTATTGTACATTCCATAAATGTTTTACAGGTGTGACTAAACTGGCAAAGTTCTTAATAACTAAAAAAAAAACCCCAAAAAACCACAAACAAAAACCCCCAAATAAACACACCCTCCCAAATAAACAAAAACAACAAACCAAACCACCAGCTTTGGAAAATATAATCCAGTGGAAATACAACTGTTTAGATTTAGGGAGTCCAGTATTAAGGGAATGCCAGTGGTGATCCCACCTGGAGGAAATGAAGAGCTGTCCATGACAGACAATTCTTACCCAACTCACCCATTTGAAACCCCCCAGCTGCCACATTCCAGGCAGAGATTCCCCTGTGCCCAAACCAGAGCTGCCCACATCTTCCCTGTGCCCATCCAGGTCAATGGCTGCCTGCTGGACCCTGTGCCTCCCATGGTGATGAGGAAAGGCTGCCAGTCCCTGCCCAGCAGCATGATGGAGACGTCTATTGATGAAGGGATAGAGGCAGAAGGGGAGGCAGAGGAGGACCCAGCCCAGGCGTTTGCAGCCCTCCAGGCGGCTCGGTGTGGGAAGAGGAGGCACACCCTGGCAGAGGTCACCAACCAGCTGGTGATGGTGCCAGGCACAGGTACAGAGCTCACAGGGCACCTCAGGGCTCCTTCCCTGCTCTCAGCACTCGGATGGGGATGGAAAGCATGGGGTTGGGAGAGTGGAAAGAGTAAGATACAGGTTTTGTGGGTTTGTTACTTAGCGTTTGCTAGAAAGGTGAAAGGGGAAAAGCAACAAAACAACCCCAAAAGCTGCTGCAGAGACAGGATAAAATCAAAGCAGCCAGTGCTCAGCAGCTGGCTGAGCTCATGTACAACCCCAACTGGTAAAGTGTAGCAGATTGGTTTCTTCTTTTTTACACAACTAAATGTCCCCAAATCCTTCCCCTAAGGTTCTGCTGGCAGAGAACAGTGGGGAAATAAAAACCTCCGGGTTCTCAGGGATTCCAAAACCCAGCAAGATGTCTGAGCCTTTCAGGCTACAGTCTTTCCAGGGTTGTCTGGGGGGGGAAAGTCCAACCCTGAACACTCCCCAGAAAATCCAGTAAACACCTGCAGTGTCTAAGTGCTGCAAAATAATGCAAAACCCAGTAGCAAATCCCCATTCTGGTACTGCAGGTGTTACATGACAATTACTTCACTAAACCTGACTTTTTTGGTTGTTTTCTCTAAAACAACCACTGCTGGCAGGAGTATTACTGAGGAAATTACTGCTCCACTTGCCTTTTATTCTGAATTTTGTTGGTTTTTTATCACAGGAAAAGTGTATTCATTGGATGAGAACTCCTCTCTGGGCAGCATCGACTCTGAGTACGACATGGGATCCATTCACAGGGACATCAAATTCCTGGGAGAGACCCCTTCCTTGAAAGAGATGGTGCTCAGCAACCAACAAGCACCTCGGCTGACCCCTCCTTTCATAGGGCTCAGACCTGCCAACCCTGCCATGCAGGCCCTGAGCTCCCAAAAAAGGGAGGCCCACAACCGCTCCCCCGTCAGCTTCCGCGAGGGACGCAGAGCCTCCGACACCTCCCTCACCCAAGGTAACACCCCCTGCCCCTGCAGGGGCACAGGGCTGACACCCAGGCATGGCAGGGAACGTCCCCCCCACGCACACACACCAGCCAGGCCACCCTGGCACTTGCTTGTCCCTCAGCTCAGCTCAGCAGCCAGAATTGAGCTGGTTTTCTGAGTGGTTCTCTCAACTCTTTTCCCCAGGAATTGTAGCATTTAGGCAGCACCTCCAGAACCTGGCACGAACCAAAGGAATCCTGGAACTGAACAAAGTCCAGCTGCTGTATGAACAGATGGGATCAGAAGAGGAGCCTTCTCTGACATCAGCTGCCACCCAGTTGCAGGACCTCATCAACAGTCCTGCACAGGTACTTAAAGCAGAAATGAAGCTCCATCTTCCATGTGAGTGATGCTTTGGGACAGAGCAGGAGGCTGGAGATCTGACAAGAGCTAATTTATAGATACAGCTCCCTATTCCCCTTTCAGTCTTCTGCAGACTAGAGAAGGGGCACTTGCAGCCTTTGCCACCCTGGTGCTGTCAGTGAGTGGCCTTGGCAGCTTTCCTAAACCAACACCTCGTTACTGCTTTTCATCTGAAGGATGTTTTAGATTTAGGAAAGCCCAATAACACCTTTCCTTGGTGGAGTTGGGCTGGTATAATTGCAAGAAGTGGAAGAGCCAAGTGGTAACAGCCTGATTTGCAGAGTGAAAAGCTGAAGAGGTGCCACCAGCTCTCACAGAGTTGTTTCAAGTGGAACAGGTCACAGCAAACAGGAATTTGGCAACTGTGAAACCTCTGGTGAAACTTTCTGGAGGAAATTTTGTGGGGAAATCCTCAAGGGTTAAAGGCAGAAAAGCCTTTTCTGGACACAAAGCTTGTTCCTCTTCTCTCTGCAGGAGGAACCATCTCAGCAGCAGCAGGAAGCTTCACCTGCTTTCCCCAATGGTGCACATCCCCCACTATTGTCCAGAAGGCAGAGCTTGGAAACTCAGTACCTGAAACACAGGCTGCAGGTACCACCCCTGGGCTCAACCACAGCACACCAGCCTCAGAGACCCTGTTAGTCAGGAGAACCAGTCTGAATTGGCAGAGAAAGCTGAACTGGGAAACCCACTCTGTTTTTCTTTTGTCAGACACTGACCCTGATTATGCAGGAAGTGTATCACTGCTGTTTTCCTGCTCAGTCTGAAGGAACTGCCGCTGGGTACATATTATTGGTGTAACACCCCATAAAGGTTGTGCATCAGCACCTGAGGAGCCCCTTCTTAACCCCCTGGGGCTTTACTGTTCCAAATCTCTCTTTAAAAAACCTATTTTCGTAAAGCTTTAGTTTACATAGAACTTTTTGTTCCCAGTTTTTCAGCTTGCAGCTTCTCTTTCACTTGGGAAGAAACCTTTCCATGGATTTTTATGGTCCAGTGTCTCATGCAGAAAGATTTCTAAGGGATAGAAGCCACTCAGCAGCAGCTGTTATGGGTTTGGATAGTGGCTCTATTGACAGTTCCACTGTCATAAGGGCAGACAATCTTCCTCTGGCTGTCTGGCCTAATGCATTAAATCAAATGCCATTAAAACCAGCACTGCTTTCCTTGCAGAAGCCCCCTCTGCTGTCAAAGGCTCAGAACACTTGCCAGCTCTACTGCAAAGAACTGCCCCGGAGTCTGGAACAGCAGCTACAGGAGCACAGGTAAGACTCTTTCCACTTATGCAGACAAGTAATTCTTACCCTCAGGAGTAATGAGAGAACTAGAATAATGTTTAGAAGTTATTTGCAAAAGGAAAGCTTCACTTCTAAACTTGTAATAAGGACACAGTCCTGCTTTTAAAAGGGGGGAACAAGAGTTCTGCCACGTGTTTACAAGTTTCTGTGCCTAATCTTCAGCTCCCAGGTTCCCCAAGCAGGCTTAAAATACAAGTACAGTGCACCTCAATGTTAGCAAACTGAATTAAACAATGACTTAATTGCACAGGAAGAAATTCAGTAGGTGATAGAAAAGGTTTTCAAAAGGAGATCTCTGCACCTTTATCTGAAGGTGACAACTCTGATCTGCTGCAAAATCAAGCAAGATTGGTCAGGAATTTTCCAGGGTTGTGCTGGGAGCTGCAGGACTCATGCAAGGCCTTCAGGATTTCAAATGGCACAAAATAACCCTGTTTGTGTCCTGGCCCAGGTTGCACCAGAAGCGGCTCTTCCTGCAGAAGCAGTCCCAGCTCCAGGCCTACTTCAACCAGATGCAAATAGCTGAGAGCTCCTACCCCAGGTCAACTCAGCTGCCACTTCCCTGCCAGGAGGAGCCCCAGCCCCAGCAGCAGCAGCACCAGCCAGCCCAGTTCAGCCTGCAGCAGCCCCTGAGCCCTATGCTGGAACCCTCCTCACAACAGATGCAATACGACCCCTTCCTCAGTCGATACCAGAAGGTCCAGCTGGACCCACTGCCACCCTCCCAGCTCACCAGCTCCTCCCGCTTGTCAGCACCAGTGCAGGTGCAGCAGCAGCCACCACAGCCCTTACAATACTCCTATCAGACTTGTGAATTGCCTGGTGTCCCCTCATCTGAGCCAGACTACCCCGAGCAGTGCCAATACCCCCTGGATCCCCCCCCCCAGAGCAGTGTAGCATTGCCTGACAGCCAGGGCAGCTCAGCCTCCCCTGAGCCCCAGCCCTCCTATGACCCTTTAACCCTCTCAGAATTGCCTGGACTCTTTGATTGTGAAATGATGGAGACTGTAGATCCCCAGCACAGTGGCTATGTCCTGGTGAATTAACACCACAGAGGGCAAGGGGGACTTAACAGGAAAGACAGGACAAATGGAGAAGCATGTGAAGTTTTGGGTTTTGTTTTGTTTTGTTCCTACCCTAGAATTCATGGTAATTTTTCAACCCTTGAATTAGCAGGGGAACTAAAGGCCACCTGGCTGGAAAGACAATTAAAAAAAAAAGAAGAAAAAAGGAGGTGGCAAGAGGTGTTTGGCCACTGGCTCCTCTTGCAGTGGCAGGGGCTACAGAACAGGTAGTGCATCTCACAAAGTCTGCATGGAAGGAGGCAAAAAAGGTGAGTGTCAGAGGAAGGAGATAGCCCCTTCTAAAGAATTGGGGGAGTTTGTCAGCATTCATCCAACATTCACAGGGAGGAACGAGGGAGAGTGCACACTGCATCACACTTCTTGGCAATAAAAGCAATAGTTTTCCTTGAAATTCAGGGTAGATTTGGGTCTGCGCTGATGGCAACTGAAATACTCTTGAAAGAGAGGCATGAGGTGGAATGAAAGGAAAGTTGCACTTTGGCATCCAACTGCTGGTTAAGCTGCTGGTCTGGAACTGCTCCGTGGCAAGTCCAAGCTCCCCAAGCTCCCTCCTGCCAGCAAGGAACAGTATTTCCCAAGCCTGCCAAGGAGCTCTTGTGCTACAGGAACCTGGATCTCTGCTAAGGGACACCTTGACTTTGTCAAAAGATGCCTGGAACTGACACAGGGCACCACGGGAGGTTTGTGAGGAGCAGAGTCCTGAAGGATAAAGAATTCTGGAACAGAGAGACAGAAGGTGAGAAGTACCATGAGCTGCAGCCAATGGCTTTAAAAACAGAAATAAAATCCACCTGGGTGGCTTTTGAAATCACCCCCCTTTTGCAGGAAGGCCTTGAGGAGGGCTCTGTCCTGGAGAAGTTCTGGTGGCTGGAGAGGATCCATCTGTCCTTGGGTTGCATTTTAAAAAAACAAGCAAACAAACTGTGTTTTGAATTTGCAGTATGTGTTGCTGGTGGTTTATTGAGCTTTGTATATTTGGACAATTATTTAGGGTTTTAGAACTTAAGGATAAAAAACAATGAGCTTAAAAAAAAAAACACCCCTGTGAAGTGATAGTGCTGTGCCTTTTTCAGTTCTTTATCAGCCTATATGCTTTTTTCTGAAGGAAGTAGACAATACCCCATTTATATCCTTGCTGTGGCCAAAGTCCCTTCAGAGCACACGTTCCACCATGTGGAACATGTTTAACTTTCTTAGTGTTTTAATTGCTCGTGTATATAGAACATGGGAAAGTATTACAGCAATATTTAGCATCAAACTGTTTGATGTATCAGCCATTTCAAGAAATAACAACAAGCAGTTGTGTCTCCAGAACCTTCAGTCGTGAAATCCAAGTCATAGGAGGAGGATTGCTTTGGGATCTGCAGAGATCTGCAGTTTGGGGGTTGTCTCTAACCTTGGAGAATTGTGGGATGTGATGGATAGCTGAGCCCTTTTCTGAGCAAACATTAAGCACAATTGCAGCTTCAGTAAAGCACAAAGAATGAGAGAAACTGTGCTGATCACACACATGGAGAACACCAGTGTTTGCTGGAGAGCTGGGTGAGCTGAAGGTCTTTGACACTGCAAATCCTCGGGCTGTAGGAAGGTGGATAATCAGCATTTACAGCAATAAGACCACATTTAAATGTGGAATAGAAGGACTTCAGTCACTGTATGTGAAGGAGGGAAGGGTTTTAACAAGAAGGCACCTACTCTCTGTGTGCCACAGTTAGAGAGGCAGCTCCTGCTGCCTGCTCTGCTACTGGTCCAGCTGGACTCAATCCTCAGCTTCTACCTCTGATACCACAGGGATTCTCAAGGCAGCAGCAAAGCAGAGTTTAAAAAACACTGATCACATCCATGCACTGCTGATGGGATACAAGACACAGAGGGCTGGAAAGCTCTACTTTAAACAGATGAGCCAGAGAAAGTTTTTGATGTGTGGTTTCCCTTCAGAAGGAAACTTGTCCAACACAGTCAATACCTGTGGAACACCTACAGGAACACCTGGGACACCTGGAGTGAGTGACAAAGGGCAGGGAAACAGCCTGGCAGCATAACAGACCAGGCATTTCACTGCTGCAGGAAGAGAAAAAGGGGAAACAGAGTCCTGTCCTTTCATTCCCCCTTCCCTACCCCACAGCATCATCAGCACAGTCTGGAATTTTAATACCTGTCCAAACACTCAAGGAACTGTGCAGTGAAAACTGCCACCAGGACAGCCAGCACTGTGGAGACAGCCCCAGTCCTGCTCCAGGGGCTGGGGCACTGCCACAACTGGAACCACTTCCTTCCCCATCCAGCTCCAGGGTCCTGCACGTTTCAGGACTCCCAGATAAAAATAATTCTGTCCTGGAGTTGTGCAGTTCATTTATCAGGATGTGCCAACTCCTCTAAGCTCCTCTGAGCTTTGCAGTGCTGGTCAGGGGGAAGCTGCAGTATTTTTTAATGTAGTTTAGACTGACTCTTCCCCTCAGCCAAAGGCATATTTAACATTTCATGTCATTTCCTTTAAGCCAATTAGACTAAAAGGCTTCTAATGCCTTCTCATCCAGACAGTATCCATTGGGCACCACTTTGAAGTGGCTTTTTTGTTCAGATCTGTCCTGTCTAACATTAGAGAACTGTGTACACTACTGTTAGAGTAATTATTAGCTTTATTATCTTGTATTACAGACTCCTTTGAAGAGACTTTGGCGTGATGTATATGGGGTACAAATTTCATACGGAGAAAAGTGCAATATGTGTGTGTGTGGTATGTTCTTTAATGTATTTTTTTAAAGAGTTAGGGGGTTTAGTCTCTGCTTTGGGATAAATGCACTAGTTTTGTGAGCTCCAGTTTGGCAAGTTCATCTGTAGTATTTACATGCAACTGATCTGCTGGACTCTGTAAAGCAGTTACAGTGTATTAATACAAAATAAAGAATATGTGCATTTCATTTTTAAATTTCTAGTGAGCTAAAGCAGCCCCTGCCACTCTTTTGTCTTCACGTGCCCACGCTGCCAGCCTGGCACTGCCCTCAGCCAGAGCCAAGCAGAGGAGGTCACACCTTCAGGGGTCACCTCAGCCAACCTCCCAGGCTGGCTGGGAGACACTCCCCCAAAATGCAAAGGCTAAGCCATCCTTATCCCAGAGGAGACAGGGAACAGCCTCCCCCCCTCTCTGGGGTGAGGTCTGACTCCCAGACAGGTCAGAGCCTTTAAATCCCTGGCTGAGTTGCAGAGTAAAGCATTTCCCTGCTGGGCCCAGGGCCAGCAGAGCTTTCCTTTTCCCTGGGATCTGGCTGACAGTGCTGGTTTCAGTCGCTGGCACAGGGATTAGCAGCAAGGCTGTCCCTGGAGCACAACAGGGCACAGCTCAGGCACAGAACAGGCTGGGACAGTCCCAGGGGAGCTGGGAAACCCTGCCCAGCATCCCTGGGGGGGTGAGCACCAGCCCCTGGCACCACAGCCTGAACTCAGCCAGGAGCAGCCTGGAAAAGCCTCCTCCCCAAGTCCTGTGGGTACAGGGCAAAGGAAAGGGGAAGGAAGGTTGCTGAGAGAGCCCGTGGAAGAACTGGAGCATTAAAAAGTGGGAAAGAATGAGCACAGCAAATATTGCCAGTGACAGCTCAGATATTTCATCCCCAAGGTGGGCAGTGGGTGATCTCTCCAGAGGATCCCTCACATTTCTGAAGGAGCTGATCCAAGAGCAGCACTTGCTCATTGAGCTGCTGGAGCTGTTTCAGGCACGCAGAGTTCTCTGCTGATGAGACATGGTCTGAATCCTGTTCTAAGCAGACACATAAATACGTGTAAAATCTGTAAAATTGGTGTATTTTTTAATGAGGGAGTAGAACATCACTATTTCATTATCTGTGAGGACACCCTGCACATGAAATTGAGGAAGATGGCAGACAGAATATAAATCTATAGCAGAAATTCATTCTCTTCTCCTCCCTTTCTCCCTCCATTGCTGGACAAAGTGCAAAAGTGGAAAATGGAGCATAAATTCTGTGGCCCTGACCCTGATGGGAACATTTCCAAGCAGGTCACTGAGTGGAAAGAATTGCAGGTCAAGACAACAGCAGTGCTCTGGGTTCTGCTGATTCAGATTGTTTTCTGATGGGAATATTATATTGCACATTTGGAGTGAGGGTCAGATGGCAGAAAGCTCATTTTAAATACGATGAAAAGAACCTTCTAATTGGGTGACTCCCACAGGGAGTCAGCTGTGAATTGGGCAGACAAGTCCTCAAAGGAATAAAAACCAGGAAAATGAGTGGAGAGAGAAGGCAAATGTTTCTGCCTCCACTGCTTTCAGGATTTTAAGAGGCTATTTCAAAGCATCCTTACCATTGCTTACACCTCAAGCTACAGGGAATATCACAGTGCCACTGACTAAGGTCTCCAAGGCTCAGGGAGCAGAGTCTGTGTGGATTAAACATGATATTCATCTGATTGGGACAGGTTAGTCTGACGGCCAGTGCTTAAAAATTAGCAGAACAAAAAGTAATTGTAACAGAGCGTGGACACACAGACAAACTAAGACGTTTGGGGTTAATTTGGGTGTAAAGTTGCAAAATAAAGTAGAAACTGAAAGCAGGGAAAAGTCCAGATCGCTGTACCCTCTAATTTAAAAGAAAAAAGCCCTAATGAAAAAAGATCATGCCAACAGTTTCAGCAGCACACAAGTCCTATCTGCCCATTTTCCCAGGGCTTCCCAGCAAGGATTCAATACAACATCCCTACCAGGAAGGCTCCATTTTCCACAGGGCTGTCACTCAGTAAAGAGTTTAAATATGGTGGTTTTTCTGCTCAAAAAGGTGCTTAAATGTGGTGATTTTCTGCAAGGAAAATGCCATAATGTGGTTTTATGTAACAGTCCCTGCTGAACTGACTTTATCAGCAAATAAAGGCTGCAGTGTTGTGATAAGAATCCATGTGGTGTTAGTTTGCAGAACAGGAGCAAACTTGACTCGCCCAGGGAAAGCTAAGAGGAGGTTTGTTCCCAAAATACTCACAAATGGACATTTACTGAGCTGAGAGGGGTGTGCCAAGCTCTGGGAAGGTTGGGCACATTTGGGGAGCTCATGAGCTCTCTGCAGGCGCTGGGAGGGAGCAGCTGCTGACGTCAATGGGGGGAATTATAGCAGGGGCTGAAATCACTGGGCTCTGCCTCACCCTCTGCAGGGGGCTCAACAGCAGCCTGGGGAGCCCAGGGGGGTGTTTCCATGGAAAATGCTACAGGAGATCAAGTCAGTGTTGTCCAGGACCCCCAGCCTCCAGCAAAAATATTTTATATATATATATATACAGACATATATACATACATATCTAAATATAGCACATAGATGACATACATATCTATAAAATCCCATATATCTAAGATACATATAACACATACATGCACATATATTCACAGATACAGAATATTCTGAGCTGGAAGGGACCCACAAAGCTCGAGTTTAACTCTTAATATATATATAAAAATAATATATGTATATAAAAAATACCTTGAGCTTCCCAGCATTACCCCTTTCTCTGAAGGCACAGTATCCAGCACCCCTGCTCAGTTCAGGTGCTGTGATACTCAGATGTCAGGGAGCAAAGGCAACTTTTCCCTACTCCAGGACAGGCTGTTCTGTCCACAATTAACAGGTTACATCTCAGCCACTCGGAGAGGCTCCTGCTCTGGGGAAATCAGGAGTTTACACATCCACAGAGGCAACAACTGAGCTGCTTTTCATGCCAAAGGTCCCTGCAAGAGCTGGGTCCTCTCCTTCAACCAGGAGCCCACCCAGCCTGTTCTGCACCAGGGACTCACAGCATTTCTGGCCAGCAAACCCTGCCAGGGGCTCAGGGCACAGCACCCAGAAAACAGCCAGGTTACCCTAAATCCCTTCCAAGGCAGAATCCTGCCCCCAGGGAAGCAGTGGCAAGTGAGTGCCCAGCATCCCCAGTCTAACCCAGTTCCTCCAGCCCAGTTCCTGCTGCCCCCAGGGCTGGCAGAGCAGGGCCAAAGCCATCAGTCCCTGCAGCTCTGGCTCTATCACCCCCGTCTGGGGTGGAGAGGGCACCAACCCCCCGGCAAAGGGGGCTCTGCCCTCCCCCTGAGCAGGAGCACATTATTATTAATGCAGCAAATTAGCAGTCGAGCCTCGTTAGCCCTGCTCACGTCACTGCAGCTGCATTAAAGGCTGTTGGAGAGATTATGAATTATTCCCCCCTAATCAGGGCCCTGGCAGCGGGACGTGGGGGCACAGCCAGGGCAGCGGCTCCTGCTGCAGCCCCTCGGCAGGAGGAGCCCGGCTCCCTCCTCCCCGACAGCGTTTCCTTGGAGCCGTTGCCATGTCAACACATCTGTCTGGACCATCCTACTTGTCAAAAGTTTAAGGTAATTTAGCACAGAAAGCCAAGGAAGCTTCTGAAGTGCTTTAACCCTTCCCCAGGAGGGTTGGCTGGAGAGGCAGCAAACCGGGGAGGATTCGCTGATGGAAACACAAAGAGCTGCCGAATTTCCCCTGCAGAGGGGTCCCCCAGCCCCCCCTGATGCTGCAATGTTAAAAAACCAATCCCCCACACCACCACAGCACAACAAAAGCACACACACACACCCCCAAACCCAACGGGTCTACAGTGGGAGTCCTGGTCCAGCAGGAATTTCCTGGAGCCTGAGGCACAAACCACACACCCCAGTGCCCAGCAGCAACTGGTCCCCACTCAGCACCAGCAGCAGGCTCAGTGTGTTCTGCACAGCCTGCCCTAAGCCTCACCAAAAGGGTCCCCAGAGCTCCCCCCTCCCTCTGCAGTGACCACAGACCCCCATTTCCAGCCCCCTTTGCCAGCACACATCCCTCCAGTGCCAAGCTCCAGTTAAAAACCAGTAGGACCCACAACTCCTTGTGGAATCACCTTTCCCCTTCCCAGTTTAACCTCCAGCCCCAAAGACAATCCTGTGGCCCCAAGCACTTCACCTTGTTTCATTAATGTTTATTTAAAGTAATCACATACTTGAAGAGAGGCCAGAGCTGGGCTCTGACTGACAGTCTACAAAGATCAGATGCTCCTCCTCAGTTCCTGGGAACAATTCCTCCTGAACTGTGATGAATGACCATAACTGGGGCTTTTGATACTCCACAGGGCAGGATGGACTCGAAAAGCCAACCCTGAATTCCATTAGTTCAAGAAGAATCAGTTGCAACAACAGGAATTCTGGGGAATTCCCAAAAAATCCCCCTCGGGAAAGCTCACACAACCTACTTCAAAGAGCCTACAAAGGCAGTCTGCCCTGAACAGGCATTTCTTGAGCTCCAAGAAGCCCCAGTAACTCCCTCCTGACCTGCTCAGATGACATGACTTGGTCAGGATAAACACACAGAGCATCAGCCAGAAAACAAGGGTTCAGCTTCAACATGTATCACCCCTGACTCAGAACTGGAGGCTGAATAAGAAGAACAAAGTGGAAGAAATACCCAGGCATTTCTGTTTTATTTTGAACACGTTGCCTGGAGCCCTGGCATGACATACCCACATTTTTGTCTTTCCCTGGGGTATTTGTCCCAGAATACCAGTCTTTAAAAGGGCTGATTTTTGTATCAACAGTTCTTAGAAGCCACAATGGCAATTTTAAATTTTTTATTAAATTTTTTGTTTTTGTTTCCTCCAAAAGAATTAGCTGTAAACTGCCTAAAAATAAGCCTGGAAAGGCTCAGATGGGAAAGCAACATCAGCTTCTGGCAGCTCTGTTACTGCACTCCACGTTCTGAGTCCCTCCATTGTTCCCAGCTGGGCACAGGGGGATGGGGGGAACCTGCTTTACAGCCCAGAGCCCCCCTGGAGTCCCTGGGAAACACCCAGAAATAAAGCAAGGAAGGGAAACAGCCCCACATCCCACCTGGTAACCAGGGGAACCTTCAGGAGCTCCTCTCCCACAGCAACCCTCACCTCTGGAGCCAAGTCAGCCCCACGAACAAGGGAATCCACTTTTCCCTGAGCAGAGCAGTGGGTGTTGGTGTCTGGCTGTAGATTCCCAGGAACCACCACCTAGGAAAGGCTGGAAGGGACTCTGCTTGTTCCAAACAGGACACAGACCCAGCACCAGCATCACAGGCTGTGCTTCCAGGCCAGCACCTCTGCTGGGGTGTCTTTTTCATCCCCTTTTTCATCCCCTTTTTGCCCAAACACAGCTCCCTGCACCCAGGGCTTCAGGGGGCTTTTGGGACTCTGGGTTTTCTGGTGTGAGGGGTTGAGGGGCTGGAACCAAGTCAGGCTGTGTCTGCACAAACAAGAGAAATGGCCAAAGCATTTCCTAAGAGGAGCTGGGAGCCAGTGGCCTGTGCTGAGCTGCTGCCACAGGCTCTGGGTGCTGGGCTTTGGGGTGCAGAGCCCTCCTCCCTGGTTCTGCAGGTCTCAGGCACAGGGCAGGCGAGGCTGGAGGTTTGCTGCAGGGGTTTGCTGTGTCAGAGGTGGCTCTGGAGGCAGCACTGCCAAGTCTGCAGGAGAGAAAGTCACAGTAAAGTTGGGGTTTATTTTTTTTTGGTAAATAGAGCATAAAAGTCCCAGTTTTAGAACAAAAGAAAATACCCAGACCCTTCACACCAGCTCTGAGAGGCATTAAAATGTAACTGGGGAAAATCTGACTTTTCTCCTTGTTTTGATTGTGAGCACAAGGCCTGAGTCACCAGTGACAAGCTCAGCTCCAGGCACCAGGGGTATTTCCAAGACACCCACCAGGCTCCACTCTGCTCTGGTGTGGGGCCATCCTGCCTTCCCATTTGGGAAGGCACCAACTGAACTTACAGAGAGAAACCACCACCAAAGGCAGACATTTCCAGCAAGGGGACTTGGCTGCAGCTGCTGAGATCTCACCTCGAGACCAGCAGTGTTCTGGGCAGGGGTTTATCCCCAAACCCTGCTGTAATTTAACAGAGGAGCTGCTCCCTCCCCAGGAAGATCAGTCCTACAGAATGATAGAGCAACCTCTGACATCTGCAATTATATATTAATAAATATTATAATAGAGGTTTTAATTATAGCATTTATCCTTAAATCCACTCTTATTTATATCCACTCATAATTGCTCATTAATCACCCATCAAGTCAACCTGGAATCACCTGAAAAATTCCACTTAAGCTTTGTAAATGACCATGGGTCAAAGGGATGGAAGCAGCCCCAAATCTGCCTTCAAGATAAAAGGATTTTCCAGTTTCTAGGATTCTTGTCAAGGCTTCCCAGGATTTATTCTCCCCACTGCCCACCCTGTGTGGCTCCTGCCTTTGACTCCACCAGGGAGGGGTAAGAAATGAGGAAACTGTGATTTTTGAATAAACTTCTCAGAATAGTTAAAAGTGCAAAGGGCACAAGAGGAACCACAGGAACCAACCAAGCTAAAACTGATGAGTTGGGGGAATAATTACCAACAGGAGAGATGATCCCAGGTGGTACCAAAAGGTACCACAGCAAGTGAGGAGCTTTTCCACAACTGATTTCTCCTGCCTGAGGCAGAGCCACCCCAGAACTTCCAAACAATGATAAACGAGTGCAAACCACCCTTAAACCAACGTGGAGCTTTCCTGCACACAAGAGCTCTAAATCTTCCTCATCAAGGCACTACCCCAGAGGTTATAAATCCCAGGGGAGACACACACTTGGAAACAGGCTCACTCAGAGAGGAGTTACAAAGCACAAGGGACCATTGGGGATATTTTTTTTTGGCTTCAGCTCCCAGGGCATAAAGATAAATTTCACTTGGCTGAGCTGCAGAATGCAATTAAGGACCAGGCTGCCTTCCCCTGCTAGTGGAGGAGAAAAGTTTCTTGCTGCAGCCAAATAACTTTAACAAATCAAACAATTTGCCAGTGAAGATCTTCAAGCTTCTTGTTAGTGAACCAGAAAGGCAACTGCACTGAAAGGCAAATGTGATTCCTCTCTGAAGAAAAATTGCCTTGGAATTATAGGGAATTGAGGTAATAAGGAAATTAAGTGTCACAATAATTGAAAATAAAGAGAGGGCTGATAGAGCAAAGACTTGCAGTGACAGGGCTGCAGCTGATGTTGTGTCCAAGTGGTGCACACACCAGAAATCCACTCCAACAGGGCCCTGGCCAAGGTTGTCTACCCCAAATACAGCTGTTGCTGGAGAGCATCCTTGTTGCCTTTCCTCCTGGATTTTAGTGGCAGCAAGATGACACCTGGGGATTGAACACATGATCCTGTGCCTTCCTCTCCCCAAGCTCCAGCCCTTCTTGGAGCAGATGGGCTCCAACACACTCCACACTCGGAACAGAAAATGCAAACATGACCTGGCAGTCACTGGAAGGCTCCCACAGCCTTGTCTTGTAGGAACACCCACATGGCACTGCTGCACAAACAGTGTGGGAGACTCTGGGGCAACATTCCAGCAAGACAGGAGAAACAAATACCAAAACAAGAGAGCAACAGCGTTCTAACAGCTTGCCTGGGAGAGTAAATATTGACTGGTTAGCTGGAAAAAGCCTGCTCATCCTCCTCTCTGGTGAGGGCAGCTCTGGAATGGAGGAGGAGCCCTCCCAGGGCTCACGAAACTCCCAGGGAAGTCTCTTTGCAAGTAATTCTGGAAGGTGGTACTGGGTGATTGATCTGTGCAAGGGCTCTGATGGTCAAAGGAATCCCAGCAGCTCCAGAGAAGGAGCTAAAAACTCCCAGGGAATTCAGAGGGCACTGGGGAAAGCAGGGCTGGGCTCCCCACACCCCCTGGGAGGGTGGTCACGGAGTCAGAGCAGATCACCAAGTGCTCCAGGAGAGCAGGAGAGGAACCCAGCTCCTCCTGGGGAGATGCTGGACACTGCTCTGCCCTCTTTTGTCCAGGGGTCCTCTCAAGGGGTTGAACAGCTCAGCTTCTGCCTGCCCCAGTTCTTCCTTAGCAGGATTTGCTGTCCAAGCACCACCAGCATTTCAGGCAGCTGATGGAGAAGTGGCCCAAGCGATTTCAGGGCATGAGGACCAAGCACAGAAACACAGAAATGCACTTGGGAACCCACCAGAAAAATCACAGAACCATGGAGTGACTTGAGCTTGGAGGGACCCCCAAGGACCATCCCAACCCTCCTGGAGCTCTGGCAGCCTTGGGAATGGGACCAAACCCTGGGGAGCCTGGGCAGTGCCTGAACACCCTCTGGGGGAAGAAGAACCTTGCCCTGAGATCCACGCTGACCCTGCCCTGACACAGCTCCTGCCATCCCCTGGGGCCTGTCCCTGGTCACCAGAACAGGGATTGCTGCTGCCCCTCTGCTTCCACTCATGAGGAAACTGCAAAAAAAGCCCAAATTCACCATCCTTGCCATGCACAGTCCTTTCCTGGTGGGACTGGAGTGCCCTGAGTGGTGGTGGCTCCCAGACTGGCCCAGTGAAAAGCAGAGTTTTGGGGGCTGGGACACAGCTCTGGAGTCGTCTGACTGCCCCAGACAGGCAGTGGCAGCTCAGCCACACGCTGCTGTTCCTGCAAACCATTCCTGCTGCAGGCACAGCCCCTCACTGGCATTTCAGAGCCAATCCTGAGACTCTGGGTGAGCTCCCTGAAAGCTTTTCTTTCCCTGTGAACAAGGAGAAAATACCTCCCTGCCTGAATGGCACGGAATAGACACTGTGGCCAACATTCCAGGGAGTTTTTATGATGTAAAAAGAAAAATATAAAGGTCCTAGAGTTAGTTCTGCCTTGTTCTCCAGATTTTCACAAAATGTAGGAATCAGACCACCCTGAGTTACAGTTCCCTCTCACCTCTCTATGGCCAAAAAAAAGTGAACAAGGATTGCATCTAATCCTTCACAATGATTCCCATCTCCTTTGCTGGGAGAGACAAGTACAGCCTTGGATTCCACATCAGCTCCCACATGAGGACAACTATTTATTTTGGACTTTGGATTTATTTATTACCAGGAGGGCAAAATGTCTGTTAGCAAGTTCTGCAAGACAGAGGCCAGGGAGCCTGATGGAGAGGAAGCAATTAATCATTAGTTTTCCTTACATGAATTATCTGTCAATAATTTCACTCGAGGGAAAATAAGAATTAATCCCAATTAGGCAGGAATTAGGGCTGCTTTAACAACAGGAGGGGACTTGCTTGGACAGAAGGCCCTGGTTCAACTTCTCATTTCTTGGTGCACAGCAGGACCAGGAGAGCTGAGGGGCTGGTGGGATGCTCAGACTCACACACAGAGTTTATCTGTGTTACAGCCTGATTCAGCCTCACAGCACCACCACAAAAAACCCCGAGGTCTCACCTGTATCCAAAGCCCCAGTTCCCCCCTCCATCCCCAAGGCTTCCATCCCTAAGGACCCAGTTCTGTTCCCAGTTCTCCTGGAGCACGATGCCCTCTCCCGGGAGCCTGAGGGAGCGTCTGGAGAAGTGTTTCCCAGCCAGAGTGAGGTTAAATTCTGCTGATTCCCCCCCAGGGACCCAGTGCCTTGGGGCTGAAAGGGAGGAATAGGGATTTAAAATGTGTCCTCGCCTCCCAGAGCTGCCACCGCTGGCCCCCAGCCTGCAGAGGGTTCTGGACAGAAAGCAAAAAAAGAGCTGAAGGATCACAAAAATGCCTGGAAGGTGAGAAGAAATGATGGAAGCTGAGAGGAAATGAACATGTTTTCTGCATGGCAAGTCCTCCAAATCTCTGCCTCGGATGCCTCAGCCAACAGAATTTCTTCACACAAGCACAGCTCTGCTTCCACATGGTTCCACCTCCTGTCCTCTCACATCTTCTACAGTCTCTGTGTCTTCTGCCACCCTCATTGTGCCTGGAAAGCTGCAGACACCCCTTCCTAGTGCTGCACTCTGCAGTCTTTCACCTCTGCCACTCCTTGGAACTCACCACCAAGCCTGAGGCAGAGATTTGCAACCTCCTTCTTCATGGGAGCTCCTCATTTCTGCTTGGCCCCCAGTGCAACCCAGAGCTGTGCACATTTCTAGGCTGTCACCCAGAGAAATGATGAGGACTGAGCCCTCCCCACGCCTCCAACAGCAACATCCACCTGGGGGGGGACCTGGACACTCCAAAATACAACCCCAGCTCTGCAGGGGCTGCTAAAGCACCCCACAGCTGGAGCATTCCTGGGCAAAAAAACAGCTGGAAGAGGCAGAGCAGCAGCACAGGCAGGTGGGAGGGCCAGGGGAGTCTGTGCTGGGTCCATTTGGGATGGCAAAGCCAAGCCACTTGTGTTTGAGCCCCAAAGGCAGCTGGTTTGCACATCTGCCCAGTTGCTTCTCACTGGGGTTTTCCCATCCTGCCCCAAAATCCCTGGCCTTGCCCACCTTGCTGGCACTGGAGAGGATGTCCCTTCCCAGAGCTGGAACTTGGGAGGATGGAAGAGTTGAGGAGGATGAGCTCAGCTGGGAAGAAGCAACAACAGGAGAGGCAGATCCTGGAGAAGCAGAGCTCCCTTTTCCTCACCAGCTTCCCAAGTGAAGAGCCAGAGAGAAAATAATGGATATTTATAAGCAAACCTGTCTCTAAGGCAGCAGTTTCCAAAGTCTAATAATAGGGTTGGGGCTTGTTTGTCGTGTGATTCAGCCAGAATTGCATAAAGCTGCTGGAAAGCTCCTGCCTGTCCCCAGAGCACATCCCCCAGAAGTTGGGAAGGGAAGAGGCCAAGGAGCCTGGAAACTGCACTTGTGCCTTGGACCCTCTGGTCTCTGCCCCCTGCAGCAGCTGAGCAGAGCCCAGGAGCCCACGGGACAGTGCTCTGGGAAGGGCAGGGACTGGGGCAAATCTCTGCCCCAGAGATTCTCCAGTGGTGGAAAGGAGGCCAGGGCTGCAGAAAACTCCCTGTCCCCAGGATCAAGTGAAGCCCCAAGTGTGCAGGTTGGCACCACCATGCCCTGAGCACTGGTCTCAAACCAGAGCTGGCAGGATGGGATGCTATCCCCCACCAACCCCACATCCAGTGGCCCTGGAGTGGTTCCTTGCTGGCTCAGTTATGATGTGCTGAAAGTGCAGCTTCCCCAGCCAAATCAGAGGGGAGGATTAAAAACAGGAAAGGTCAAAACAGCCTCCTCTCTGTCCAAGGGAGAAAACAGGGCTGGGCTGGGCAGCACCTGGAATGTTCTGAGGCAGAATTGCACAGCTCCCCACCCTGCTCCTCACTGACAGCCCATTTCCACACAGGAAAATTCCCAGAGAATCCCCCTTTGCCCCCTCCAGGCAGGACCAGGAGCCACCAGAGCCTGTGCTGGGTGGGACACAGAGTTTGACCCTTTCTACAAAAAGCTGTTTGCTGTATTCCTCTGGGAAACATTGATAACTCCTAATTATTGTCAAGTTATCAGTTCCCCACCACCACTCCAGAACAGGATTCAAACTGGAAAGTAAGGTGGAGCAGCCACAGTCATTTAAAATGGATATTTACTGTACTGTCTTCTCACATTAAACATGTGGTTATGGGCTGTGACAACATGGAACAGTCACACAAAGTGCACCAGGCAGGTGCAATCAGTTCTTGAACTGCCCTGATTCTTTATTTCATTTAAGGACAGGAAATTGTTCCTTTATTTGCTGTAAGGTCAGGGATCAGCAAGGGAAGAGGCAACAAGCAGGGCAAGAGTTTTGGTTTGGATTCACTGGCACTGTAGAGCCCTGTCCTGAGGGGCAGAGCTGGAGGAGGGGTCCTGTGCACAGACACCACACTGATGCCAGCAGGGTCTGACCTCCCACAACAGCTCCCCCCAAACACCAGTTTCTTGGCTGGAAACCTTAAAGCTCCACATGTGACACTTGGCAAGGCTGGGATTTGCACAGCGATCCCTGTCCCTGAGCATGGCCCAGACTGAGACATCCCAGACAGTTCCCCAAGCCTTCAGAGTTTGAAGCCTCAGCTTCAACCTGCTCCTGCATCCAGAGGGGTGCAATGGGAGAGAGCTGCATTTGCCCTGGAGTAACCACCCAGACCCTGAACCAGCACCATTTGCTCTTTGTAAACTGTGCTGCCAGTCAAAAACCTGCTCCTCAATGCAGTGCAGGGGATTCAGGAGCTCTCCGTTTCTGAAGTTGCTCTCCTCCTGCTCGGTCCCAGCAGTATCATGTGGGATCACATTCCACCAGCACAGCCTGTCCTCCCCACCCTGCCCACGAGCTCTGTCCAGCCCCTGTGCCCTCAGAGGCACCTGCTTTGCTGTTTGGATCCAGATCCCTAAATCTGCTCCCTGATCCACTGCCCTGGCACTGAACATTCACCCCAAACTGTCCACAGGCACAGAGGGACGCGGAGCTTGTGCACAACTCCCTCCCATCCCACCCCATCCCATCCCCTCCCATTCCATCCCACTCCATACCATCCCATCCCACCCC
>VXBA01004700.1:46236-69973 GCA_013399895.1 Serilophus lunatus
TCCCATCCCACCCCATCCCATCCCATCCCATCCCACCCCATCCCATCCCATCCTCACAGAGTCCCATGGTATCAGTGAAAAACCTCCCTTCATCTCCCTTGTGATGCTGCATGTTTAAAAATGGAGACATAACAAGCACAGCATTGCTCTCAAGCATATTGGACCCATGTAACACATACTGTCTATTCTGGGAAACAAAACTGCCAAAAAAAAAATTTAAAAAAAAAAATAAATTACTCCTTCTCCTCTCTGGATGATTCCAGGATTTTTAAGATGCTGTAGTCTGGAATTCAAAGGATGTTACAGGTATCTTTGAAAAAATTATTATAAATAGCAAACAAACACTTGGTCTCACAGATAACACACACTGATCACATTAAATAGGTAATTGTCTCAGTTCAGAAGTTTGGGATTTTTTTTCTCCCAAAAGCACAGGTTTATCCTTGAAAGTGTCTCCTGGACAGAGCAGCTTTAGGCTGTTCCTCTGGGGTACATGACACTTCATTCCTCAAGACTCTGCATCTCAGTTAATTGTCAGGTCAGGTGTTTTCCTCTTTTCCACCTTTTTTCTTTAGGAAAAAGGAAAATTCCTAAATGTTGTTACCTGAAGAAAATTCCCCAGGTGAAAAGAAAGCACTACTTGAGCAGATGAGGACAGTGGAGGGGTGGGCAGGAGAGAGAAGGGGAGAAGCTGAGCTGGAATTTCCCATTTTCCTCATCCTGTCACACCTCTTTTATTTTCCAAGTTTCTCTTCCCTGGGGTAACAGACACTGACCCAGAGAGCAGCAGGGATAACACCCCCAGAGGTGGCTGCTGGATTTGGAAATGGCTTCTTCCCAACGAGTTGTGTGTGTGGGCAGAGCAGAGACCTGACACAGCTGATGCACCTTCCCCACGGCTGGAGCTGAAAGCACCTCTGGGCAGGTGGTTCTGAGTCCTCAGAGCACAGTGTCTCACACAGGGAACTGGAGATGGCTTGGCCAGCTGGCCAGGAGTGGCAGCAGATGCTCTGGCTTTGCCTGGCCAGGGGTGTTTTTAGCCTCCCATTTTTTTCCTGGCTTGCTTGGACCTCCTGGATTTCAGAATGGTGTAGTTTGCATACCAGGTGTACTGCTCTGAGAGCAGGGGGATGTAGAATGCACGCAGAAGCCTTGAGGACCTGAAAAAAGAAAGGGAAAATCATTCCGAAATGCCCCATTTTCTCCTTGCTGCTGGTTTGTGCCTTGGCCACCAGGTGAGAGCAGCAGCCTGACCAGTTCTTCCACTATCCACGATCCCTTCCAGCAGGATTAATGGGGACAGAGGGCAGGAAGGGGCTGTAATTCCTGAAAGAAACTTAGATCCCAGATACCAACATCCAGCAAGCAGCCTGTGGGCTTTTGGGGCCACACAGACAGGCAGTGCCTGTTCCTCAGGGCACTCTGGGAAGGTGGAAGGTACCAAGGCTGCATTTCACAGAATGTCCTCAACTGCAAGGGAGCCACAAGGACCATCCAGTCCAACCCCCAGCCCTGCACAGGCCCATCCCCAAGTGTCATCCCTGTCCCTGAGAGGACCATCCCAACCCTCCTGGAGCTCTGGGAGTCTTGGGAATGTGCCCAAAGCCTGGGCAGTGCCCAACCACCCTCTGGGGGAAGAAGAACCTTGGCCTGAGATCCAGCCTGACAAAACCTGGCACCTCTTTCTCTCCTCCACACGTGCCTGAGGGACAGGCAGAAGCTTTGCTGGGCACTGGCATGTTAGAGAGTTGCTCTTGTGCTGATGTTCTGCTGAGGGTATTGAATTAAGGAGGCTGGAGAGCTCCAAAGGCCACAGGGCAGGCTCTGCAGGCTGCCAGCTCCCACTCCAGCCCTGCCAGCTCCCAGCACTTCCAACAATGGGGCCAATGGAGCACTCCAGCATGGAGGGTTTAATGGCTGCATGAAATTAGGACCTTTTCTTTGGCTGCTAATTGCTGGAGCTGGGCTGGCTCAGTCCATGCTGAATGCCTGTATTCTCTCCCTGAGTAATCTAATAGTGAAATAAAGGTTTAAATGTGAAGTGGGCAAAGATCATGTGCAGCAGCAGCACTTGTGAAGCTGGAATCAGGGCTGGGGCAGAGTTTTGCTTCCTCAGCACTGCAGCTTCTCTCTTTATGTCTTTAACAGCTTTGAAACAAATGCAGGCTAAAGAACAATGGCAGGAACTGCCACTGGGAAGTCCATCTCCCTGGGGGCTCCCAGGGTTCTTAGAGAGCCTCACTGAGAGAACAAGCAGCTCCTGGATCTCCTGCCCCTTGGAATCAAAGACCATCCAGGAAAAGCCTGATGACACCCCCCTTGTACTGGCAGAGCAAAGTGACACACAAAGCAATATTCTTCCCACACTGGAGGGGGGAAACTGAGGCACAAAGCACTGTGTAACCCTCAGAGACACTGAGCAAGTCAGAATTCCTAAAATTTACAATTCTTGCTTCTAACTGTCAGACTTTGCCTTCTTTCAATATCCAGCATCTTGGAAAGCTGCTTTCTGCCAAGTGCTCAGCCTGTGCTCAAGGATATAAAAATGCTTCACTGGGAAGAACAAAAAGCTCAGTGATAAAATTCAGGCCTTTTACAAATTGTAAAGCACCCAGCAAAGCTCCCAAATAAAAGAATCACTGGAAATGGTTGTTCTTTGTGAATTCCTGAGGTGCTGGAATGGGGATCATGTTCAAAGCAGAGTCTCTCAGTAGCAAATAACTAGGCAGGAGATGGTAATTTTGGTGCATTCTGAGCAAGGAACACTTTTTGCAGCTGTCATTTCCTTGCTCCTGGCAATTGGAGGTCAGCCCTCCCTGCAGTCACCAGGAGCAAAGACATCCCTTTGAAAACAAGGGCTTGATTCTCCTCCTCCATCTCTTGTGGCTCATGGACATCTTGTCACTGCTGGGATTCTGGCACCTCCTGCTCTGAGCCTGACAACCCACCACTGCTGCTCTCTGGGAACTGGGGGGGGATTCATTTCAATTCCCTTTAGCAAAGGAAAAAAAAGAACAAGGAAAAGCCCCCCTGTTCAAGCTGCTTGGGATGCTGTTTAAAACAAGGAGAACGAGGCAGAGCACCAGCTTGGTGATTGTGGAGCAACAGAACCAAGTGTTTATCCTGGCTGTACTTCCCCTTCTTTAATGCTTTTGTGGGAAACACTCCCTATATCTTTTATTTGTTGGTATTTTGAAACCCAGGCCCAGTGCTGCTCACGTGGCTGTGCTCACATGGTCTTTATGGCATATGTTCAGAATGTGCAGGACTCAGCTTTGCTTTCTAGAACAAAAGGATATTCCACGAGCTGCAGCAGCAAAAACCACCTCCTGCAAAAGCCAGCTCAGTGTAAGCACCCTGAGTGTGCCTGAAACAACTGCTCTGAGCAGTGAAAAGCTCTCCACAAGCTCTTACCTTTGCTGGCAATTCAGCCCTAAATAGCAGTGGTTTAAATGTCAGTGCTCAGTGTTTCACAGTTTGTGTCAGCAGTGAAACAGGAGGAGAAAATACTTTTGATAAAAAAAATAAATTAAAAAAGAGGGGCAGGAAGGACTGATGGAAAAAACAGTTGGATTCATCCAACTGGCTGCAAGGAGTCCTTGGTTCTCTCCAGGTGTCTGGGCCAGGCTAAAGCCTTCACTGAAAAGACTCATGAACAGTTTACAGGAGTTCAAATTACCCAGATAAAGACACAGGTTCAAAAAAAAAAAACACAATAGAAAATAAAAAAGGCCTCTTAAAAATAACATTGATGTGCTCTGAGAATCACATCTCACTAAAACCCTGTGAAAGGCTGGTTAGGGCATGGGCTAAATAGTGGCACCACCAAACCTGCTCCACAGCTGCAAGACCAGGCTTTGTCCAGCAGCAACTTTCTCACTGAAAAGAGACTCAGCCTGGCCATGAACAGGAGGCTGGAACTGCACAGCAGCAGGGCCCTGCCTGGGTTCTCTCAGGGCTGCTGGTGCACCCACAGCTCAGGGAGCCATGACAGAGCTTTACATTCAGACAGGGAACCTTTACCTCCTGTCACCTCACTTTGTCAGGCTCAGCAACCTCAGACAGCAGATGGCACATGGAAGGGGCTGGGATGACAGATGACAGTGAATATATATAATGTTCTATTTGCATTTGCTTCTAAATTTGTCCCCCAGAGACTGTGAGTGTGTGTAGCCTTAATCAGCACAGAGCTCTCCATGTTGGCAGTGACAGCAAGGTCCCAGCCACTGCAGGGGGGCTTCTTTCCCAGGCTTTGGGATTTTAAAGGAGTGCTGCTGCCCCCAGAGCAGCTCCCAGCTGAGCCAGAGGTACTCAGTTACCTCTAAGCCCAGCAGAGTTGTTTGGGGCTAAGCCTATTTCTACCAATTACCTGCTGGAGTCAGGACAAGGAACTCCACATTCCTGTTCTGGTCAGGCCAGAGGAGGCTGCTCTGGGGTGGAAGCAAACACTGAGTGAAGATGTTCCAGTCCCCTCCTCTCCCAAGTCCACAGACATGGAACAGCAGCAGATACCTGCAAGGGTGGGAGATTCCTCCTCCCTGCACCCTGTAACTTCCCACCCTGGTGACAGCAGAGCTCGGGAGGAAGCAGGAGAGGGAAGAAGAGAAGGGAATGGCAGGGGGAAGAGGATGCAGGAGGAAGAGGAGGCAGGGGGAAGCTGAATCTCTGCCACAAGGGCAGGTCTCAGTGCCTTCCAGGCACACACAGGAAGCTCAAGATCAAAGCCCTCTGCAAACCCATTAACGTTTGCACTTCCTCCAGGTGTTACATTTTGTACCAGCAGCACCTAAGGAGCAATTCAGCTCCTTTGCAAAACAGAAGCAAGGAAAACAACTCAGGTAACACAGAGAGAAGCACCATGGAGAGGACTGAGCCAGCCCCTTACCAACCCAGGGTAACGATATGCTCCACCAAGGTGACCCAATCATGATTTTTGCACTAAGAACATTATTTTTTTTTATGAAAAACCCAAGTGTTTGGAGCAAGCAGACAGCTCAGCCTAAAGAGCTGCAAAATATGTGCCCCTCAGTGGGGAGCTGTAATATATTTCCCCTTTTCTGTGCCAGATTCAGAGCTCTCAGCCAATATAGAATTAAATGGACCTTGGCAAAGCAGCTTCCTGAGGAGCATAATTAGCTGGTGGCTTGGAGTGCTCTCTAATTCAATTAGCAGCACCATTTATCAGAGCCAGCTGAGATTTACATTTGCACTTGCTGACGTCAATGTGAGACACAGCAGGTCCCAGAAGCCTCCAGTTCAGCAGGACTGAACTGAGCTGCTGGGGTCATTTATTTTCAAAGAACAAGAGCTGCAGGTCTGGAGTCGGGTGGGGAGAGAGGGGGAGGTTTCTCCCAAATGCCCTTTGCTCTGCAACCACTGAGCTGCCAACCTGAAAGCTCCTTCAGAGCACAGCTCCAAGTGACACTTGTGTTCCTCCTGACCTTCTACACAAAAATAAAGCTCAATTTTCATAGTGGTTTTACACTTATAGGTAACAAGGGATGTTTCCAAACCACTGTGTAGAAGCAGGTGCTGGATTTGGGATGTGTCACTGGTGAGCTGGGGAGGGGAGGAGGGTCATGCTCAGAAATGTGAGCAGATTGGGGATTAAAGGAGTTCTTGGGGGCATCTTCACTGACTCACTCACAGCCCTCACCCTGGGAAGGCCTCTCCCCAGAGATCCCCAAGCTCTGAGATCCTTTTAGTTTCCCAATTTCTAGCACAGAACTCTCTACAGCCGTGTCCCTGCTCTCTTGCAGCTGAACTCCCCAGAATGATCCATTTCTCAGCTCTGGCAGACAGCACTGCCCAGATTTGTTGCCTCAAATCAAAAAGAAAACACACAAAAAACCCACACAAGTGCCTTTGCTGGGATTTCCACACCTTCTCCACTATCAAGGGCTGCAAACACCTTTCTGGACTGTAGAAGCTGCATCCCTGAACCAGTGGCTGAGGCACCACTGGTGCCCTCAGAGAACTTTCTGGCTGCAACCACAGACAGACACCAAACCTGCAAATCACATTTTCCCAACCTCAACAAAAGGACAAGAGTTTGCCAGGCCCTGGCAGCTCATCCCACCAGCAGGCAGGTCTACAACTGCCCACCTCATCTGTCAGCTGAACCTGGGGCATTTTCCCTGCTCAGAACTGCCTGGGCCCCAATATTTTATGCAAGTTACAACTCAGGGAGAGAGACCAAAGCAAACAACACTTGTCTTATTTTAGAAAAGCTCTGACGCACTCGGAGCAGGAGCTCAACAGCTCAGACATGAACATTTGCCATGGGAAACCTTTATATGGATGTTGCAGCACAATTCCAACATTTGGATGCCAAACAATGCAGAGGTATTTACCTGCCACTGCTGTGCTGGAGTTTTAAGCCCCTCACTCTTTCATGCATTGCCAACAAGCTCCTGGAGACAACAGGAGGTAACAAACCTTTGGTGCAAGTGGGAAACTGGAACACAGGGAGGGTGTAACAGACCTGGACAGAGCATGGGAGCACCAAAGTCCAGCTGAGCCCCTTAATCACTCATCCACTTCACCAAGGGCCAAATTACACAAAGAAATTAAAATATACATGGCAAAAGTTATGAAGCACGTGATCCAAAAAGAGCTGCTCTGAAATTTCTCTTGCTCGTGCTGGAGCAGGACAGGGGTGGAAAAAGGAACCTTGACCTCCAGTATCCAATTTTAATTGTGCCACCTTCTAAATGCCACACTGGCTCAAAACAGGGCAGATCAGGCCCTGTGTGCTTTGTTCTTTCTGCTCTTCACTGGGCCATGAGTTGTCCTGGGAAGCTGTGCCCACTGCAGGGCAGGCCATGGCTCCTGCCTTACTGCTCCTCCTCAGGGAGACAGGATGGGCAGATACTGCTGGTTCTGTGCCCCCTGGGTAAGCCCAGGCCCTCCCAGTCCTTCCCAGCCCTGTGACTAGAGCTGCCCCAGCTGTGGAAGTTCTGCTGAAGGGCCAGAGCTGAGCACAGGTAGGAAGAGCAGGGATGGAAATCAGACCTGCTGCTATGGCAGCCTGGCCTCCTGCACTGCTGCAGGCAGCACAGCTGCCCTGGGCTCCAGCTGTGCAGCACCAATAAGGAACAGCCCAGGGAAGGACAGGAATGGCAGCAGGGGAGGCTGACAGGTGACCCCAGCAGGGCTGAGGATGCGGCTGCCTCATCTCCTCATCTCCTCCTGGCACATGCTCCTCAAACCCTCCTGCATTCCAGGCTCCCACTGGTGCAGCAGCACCTTTAGCTAAGGAGGACACAGCAGCCAGAGGGATCCCCTTCCCTCTGGTGGGGACCAGCTTTAGCTGAGCTGTGATTGCTCAGCCAGGCAGCTGCTCCCCTTCCCCACTCCCCATGTGCTGCCTTTCCACCTCACCAGCACCAGGGGCAGAGCTCTCAGAGTTCCAGGATCCCCCAGTGACTCCCACAGCCAGCTCTGCTCCATGATGCCTTTGCTACAACAAGCCAAGGCTTTACTTCCAGTAGCAAGAGCCACGTGCAGCCTCCCTTCACAAGCCAGACATGGAGGACCACACACAGAACTGAGTGGGCCACTGGAGTTTGGCTTGCAGGGATCCTTAGCCAGCAAGAAACACCCAGCCTGGGGATCTAGCTGGAGTCTGGATGATCTAAATGCAACACACAGTATCATGTATCAAATCCAAATGAAGCCACAGGTTTTCAGTGCCAAGCTTGGCAGCAAGTTTCCAGCCTCTGTCTGGCAGGGAGTACTTTGACAGCATTTTCCCCCAGAAGAACAGAGCTCAACACCACATCTACCTGTGTGTTCAGCCAGAGCCACACAGCCAGGGGTGCCTGGCAGGACACAGGGGGTTAGCTGGAAATAAGAGAAATTCCACTGTTAAAAAGGAGAGGGGGAAAAGGAGGAAGAAAAATGTCAGTGATCACACAGGAACAGCTCTAAAGCAGTGGAGAGAGTGACAAGGACTCAGCTCAGTGCTGAGCCTCTCAGGGGATCTGAAATGGGTCCAGGAGAGAGCAGTGGTATGTGGTGTGTCCCTTAATCACAGGATCACAGGCTATGGTGGGGGCTGGGAGTGCAACCAAAAAAACCCCATGAGACAGAGCAGCTCCCTCTCCCAAACATCAGCTGAGCACTGGAAACATGAGCAAAAGTGGAGAGAAGCCACAGGGAATCCAGGACGTCCTGGAGAAGTCTGTGAGACAGACAGTCATGGCAGAATAATTCCCTTGTCTTTCACTGGGCAGGTTAGAACCCCTGCAGCAGAGCTACTTCTACAGCACCCCAGGAAATTACATCCCCAGGGTTAACCCTAGGGGTCTGAAAGGCTCCTCTGGACCTGACTGGCTTTAACCAATCAAAGCTTGGCTGTTCAGCAGAGAACAGCAAGGTAAACCAGCTTAAAAGACAAGCAGAGGAGTCTTCAAAGCAGAAATGCACATTTAAGGGCATTTGCTCTGCACAAGGAGTCCTTTGCAAAACTCTTATTTCCTCATTAAGACTCACTGGCCATCTCTTTCTCCCTCCCTAAAGTCCTGCCCAAATGTATCAGCAGGTCTCTTGGAAAACACAGTTCATGAAAGGCCTTGCCAAGAAAACCTGTTTGTGTCAGCAGGCTGGGAACATGAGAGCTCTCCTGGGAGCTGCTCTATCATTATCTCTCTCACTGTCCAACTGCTCTGAGCAGCCCCTCTCCCTGGAGGGTCCTTGTACTGGGAAGGAATGAGGTCTCACACAGAAAATAAGAGGGCACTGAACTCTGTGTCAGTTTTTTAGAGAGATTTCTGCAGTCAGCCCCTCTGTCCTGCTCTGACAACCACATGACCAGAGCTTTTAAGGACTAAATAACCACCCCCTTATAGCTGAGGGTGTATTTGCAGGAATATATTAACAACATTCCCAGTTTGACAACCCTGCTTCCACCCCATCAGCCTGGAGGAGAGCAAATCCAACCTCTGCTCCTCACAGAAGTTGCAGTTCAGACACACAAGGAAGTTGTTCAGAGCAGCAGAACTACTGAAGGACAGATCCTACCAGGGGTCTCTTCCATGGGTTTCCTGATGCATTGCTGACTCTGTGTCTCCCAGCTTTCAGATTTATACCTGCCTTGAATTTGGCTGAAACACAACAGCAGATTCAAAGGTCTGTTGGGAGGAGGTGACATCCACCTCCTTCCTTTGGAAAGCAAACCAGAAAGCATTGCTTCAGCAAGCAGTGCACAGGGAGGATTCTATTTAAAAATAATACTTCTCACCACCCTCCTCAGCTGGCTTCACCCTCCAAGGCAACTTAGGTCATAAATACTGCAAGGACAAGCCTGACAAAGGTTCCACTGTGGCCAGCAAGCTGCTTTTACTGGAAACTGGATTTCAAGCTGGCATTTGCTGATGTATCTCTTCTTTCTGTACACAGCTACTTTAGCAAGCAGGTATCACAGAGCTGCCAGCCCTCATCCCAGACCTGAAACACATACCTGGAAGCATCCAGGAATGGCTTGTAGGCAATGGTCACCCACTCTTCTTTGTGGGAGGAATACCTTGGCTCCCTGGGGGTCTCAGTTGCTGTGTCCAAGTCCACCAGATAGTGGCACTTGGAAATGTCAATCTGCAGGAAGAAAAGATGTTGTTGTGCTTTATTTCCTGTAGGATTCTGTTTGTATGTGTTTATTTTTCCAGGCTGTTACTTAGCAAAGGGAGGAGGCTTAAATGCAGGATGACCATGGCCTGTTCCACCCCACTCCCTCAAACTCTTCCTTGAGGGAAGGGTTTGCTCTCCCACAGAACTTTATTGGACAAACTTCCTTGGACAAGCTTGAAATCTTCCTCTGAAGCACCTTTGGGGTTTCATGAAACGATTTAGGCTGAAAACAATTTAATTAGGTGGATGCCAGATGGCTCTGTGGCACCACAGCTCAGTGGCAAATGAAATTACACCATGGGAAACTCAGCTGAGGAAAATGTTAAATCCACTTCTTGCACTGAGAACATTCCAGGCCCTGGGAGAGGTTCTGGCTCATTAGCAAAGAGGACTCCCAAGCCACTAACCAAGTTTTTCTCTAAGTGATGTAGAATCAGTCAGAGGAAGACAATTTACTGCCTCCAAGCACTAAGACCAATCTCACATTCTAAATTCTCCCGAAAGGAGTGGCACTTAAAATTCCAGGTGAAAGACAGATTTCCCTGGTACCATTCCAAGTTCCAGTGAAGCCAAGGATAACATCCCTCCTGGTCAGAGGGCCAACAGCACCTATGCATTTATTTGGGGATTCACACAGGACTTTGGTGATGTACAGACCTTGAAACGTTTCTTTGTAGAAAGAACCCAGTGAACAAAGCTGCAAGGGATTTCTAAATGACACCCTATCCTTTCCTCTTCCTCCTCCCACTCCTTCTTTATTTGATGCAATTGCCTTGCTAAGTGGTGGGGAGCTAAATCTGATCCCAGCCTGACTATCAGCAGTGGGCACAGCACAGAGCTGGAGCTCAGGGCACAGCTGCTGGGGTCTGGATAGGTCTCAGAGGTGAAAGAAAGTGGTTAAAAAAAACCCCAAACCTTCCTCTGAAGCCAGTTGTTGACAGTTTCAGCTTTTAGGCCTAATCTGCTGTTCCTGCTTGGATATATCTTTGTAAGAAATAATTCTCCTTATCTCTTTCTTAGCAGTTTCAGAGACAAATGCATCTCCCCAGCAGGACAAGTGCAAGCCAAGTGCTGCTCAATGTGATTAAGGAAAGAAGAACTGCAAAACAAGATCAAATCACTCTTTTCCCCAGTGTCTCATAGCAACAGAAACACTGAGATTTACTCTGCCATTCTCAAGCAGAGCAGTAACAGATACTCACACCTGAAACAAAGAGATCAGTCCCATTTCTGTAGCCATTAATTGGTTTTAAGCTCCATGGCTCAGATAACCCTCTTGAGCCATTTGTTTTCTCCCCTTTCAATGACCAACAGACGTGTGCTATTCAGAATTATTCACTATCACAGTCCTCGCCAATTTTTCTTCTGGTTATTTGGTTGTTTTTTGTTGTTATTTTTTTTTTAATCTGGACATCCTTGCACTCCCAAACTCACTGAGCTTGAGGAAAGATCTGGATCTCTTGGCCTCATCAGCAGGTCAGAAGTTTTAAACCCCATTTAAAATGCTCCTTTAGATGCTCATTTCCAATGTCCTGGGCCTTTCAGCTTGCATGAGAAATAACCAAGTTGCAGGGTGACATTAAGAAACAGGCATGAAACAAAAGTGTGTTTTGCTCCATTAGTCACAGGCTGAGCACCAGCCAGCTGTCTGTGCTAAAAATATGCCACAGTTAAAGATTTCATAAATTAAAAGCACTGCAGCAGACAGCTCCTCTCAGGTGGGAACACTCCTCCTTCCCATTTCCAGGAGCCTCAAAATAAGGGAGCTTTAACCCAGAAGATTGCCAAGATTTAACATGTTAATAATTCTAAAGAAGTTAGCTGACAGTAACTTTAAAATACTGATTTTGTTTAGGTAACACAATGCAACCAGGAAAGGTATCAATCAATAACACCAGCACACATTATCTTCACAGATTCCCACTGAAATCACTCATGCAATTGTTTCAGTGGAGCTCCAAATTAAGTTCCTCCTTCTCAGTTGCAAATATGATGAATGCTTCTATATTTAAAAAGAAATGAAAGTACAGAGCAAAATTTCAAAATATTTTCTGTGGGGGACTTCAAACTACTCATTCAGTTCACTTTTCCTGTGATCACAGTAACACACTAGATTAAACCCCAAATTGCAATAACTAGGAATTATTGCTTCTCCTGCTGCTTTTGACTTTAAATAGGCAGATGAAATGCAAACAGAAACCACTCACAAAAATGGGGGGATTTCCAAGGGCTGCAGTGGGAACATTTTTGTTCTGCAGCTTTCCCCCAGGAAACAAACTGGGAAGGCCCAGCCATGGGCATTATATATTAATAGAAATGGTACAGCAAGGCAGGGAGAAGGAAACAGGAACAGGATCCTCACATATCGAGATGGCTCCTCCTTGTTTTGGTCGTTCATGTCCGTGGGAATGATCCGTGTGGCCATTGGTCCCTTGGCAAAAGGTTTGGGTAACTGGCCCCTGAATTCTGACAGGATGAACTGGAGCTGCCAGCTGCAGGGAACAGGGAAAAGGCAGGAGCCAGTCACATTTTGTGTGGAGAAAACCAGACCTTTCCCCCCTGAGGGTGGGCAGCCCTGCTGGAGGAGCAGGCACAGCACAGATTTTCAGTGTGGCTGACAAAAGCCTTCAGGATCCTTTGGTCTGGAGGTGCTGGTGTCCACAGAGACACGAGGTGCTGGAGGTTATTCCTATAAACACCAAAGTGGACCTTTTGCATTACAGCACTTACTTCTCTGGCAGGAGGAAGCTGCTGGGGAATCTGTGCCACTCCTTCCCCACGCAGACATTGACTGGCCTCCCCTCTGGCACTGTGTGAATACTGGGGTCAGTGGCAATCCTGTGAAATTCTGGATACAGATCCAGGGGCCCGTGGTAGCCTGTGGAAGGCAGACAATCAGAAATCAGCCTAACAGGGAGGTATTTATGTGGCTACTTTTGAAAGCCTTACCAAAAGGCTGTTCACACATACATTGTTAACTGGTAACTCCTTGAGCAAATGAATTGGTCTGTGCTAAAAAGTGACTGGATTCCAAAGCTCCCCCTTGTTTTGGCAGTGTTTGTACTTTATCACCTTTATTCCCATTCTCCTCTCAATGGCTACCAAAAAAACACGTTGCTGGGAAGGCTCAGTGCCTGCCTCTCATCCTAAAAAGTCCTTAAGGACCATGCCTAAACCCCCTCCAGTAAGGACACATGCCCCCAATTCCAAGTTTTACATGGGAAAATGCTATTTCAGCTGGGATTTTATATCTGGAAGTTAAAGCTTCTGCTTTAATACTGATCTGCTTTGGTAACAGTGGCTCAGGGTGAGGGGGCAGCAGATTTTTAAGCGCTGTGAGCAAAGCAGCACAACTTCTGCAGGCCTTAAGGCTTTGCCAAGCCAGGACAAGCCCAGAGCAAGTCTGAAATACCAACCTCTGAATAAGGCAACAGAACGTGACAGTGACAAAAGGCCAAAGAGCAGGACAGTGCCCAGGGCCAGCCAGTTGGAGGACACCGTGTAGTGCTCCAGGCGGTAGCGCTGGAATATGAAGTGGTAACATTTCTGAGGAAAGAGGAAACAAGAGACAGTGTGAAACGACTCTGATCTGCTCAGCAAAATGGTGTTTTTCAAGAGGCACCTCACAGCACTGCCTGCACCTCTCACCACACCTTTGGTGTTTGGGTTTTTCAGTCAGACCCGTAAAAACGCGACACGTTTTTCAGTCACGTTTTTTAACTGATCATCCAGGGTATTTAAGGAAGTTTCCAGCTCTTTTCCCCAGGAAAAGTTCCTCTGGACAAGCTCTGAAGTGCTCAGGGCTCCAGCTTGGTGCTTCCCAGGTGAAGCAGGAGCACCTTGCAGGCACTTGTGCAGAACTTCTCTACACGGACAGACCTCATGTTCCACACTGGACTGGTTTCCCTCTAACACGAGTTCCATGACCCAGATTTACTGAGTGACCTATAGTTGTTTACCCTGCCTGCACAAACCACAGCTTTGAAACGGATAAAAGAACAAACAAGACACTCTGAAATTGATAGAAGAAATCCTCTTTAGGATTTTTTTTTTTAATTTAAAAGCCTTTCTGGGAATATCCAGCAGGAACTACACCAAATACTTGGCTTGGTCCCTCATTCCTGCTCTTGCCTTTCTGCAGCAGTGGTTATTCACTTCCTATCCTCATCTGGTTTCTGTTTCTCTTGTCCTCTTTGCATTTTTCTCACAACAGTCAGACCCACGTGGTTTGGAGGAGAGTGACAAGCTTGTACTGCTAGTGGGCAACCAGTTCTAAATTCTCTGTACTGGGCAAAATGTCACCAAACAGTGTTAAAATATGGAGGACAGAAATACAAACTAGATCTTCTAAAAGCCATATCTGGCAAAGGTCCTAAACCACTGCCCTCTTATGTTGTGAGAGCACAGAGCAATTCTCAGCCAGGGCCATTAAACTGCTGGTTCAGAGCTTGATCCTGTATGGATACAAGGACTGGAACTCATCTGGGGCTCTCCAGGTGAGCCCTGTGAAACACCAGCAGTGGTGGGACATCCAGAGTCAGAGGAGCAGCTGGCCAGGGGAGGAATGAGAGTGATTTGAGGGGTGCAGGTCGTGCTGGTGGGGAGCCCAGGCCAGGAGCTGCCAGCAGTGGTCACAGCAGGACAGAGGAGGAACAGCAGGACGAGGCCAAGCAGCTGGAAGAGGCTCTAGCAGGGGCTAATGGCTGAATTCCTGTGGCTTTTTAACAGTGCAAGATGAATAATTTTGACTTTGGGAAGGTTTATCTCAACCTATATTAGTGCTTTGCTCTGTGAAGTGTTTCAAGTGGTATTTACTAAACATCCAGTTTTTGGCTCCTCCAAACTTTCCTGACGCCTAAACAAGATCACTTTTCCTTTTCCAAACCAGTGAAGGATTCAACAAAATCCTCCACACCCACATTCCTGTCCTTAAAGAGCACCAGACACAGGAGGCACAGTGCTATCAGCAAGTTACAACCCTCCTGACACCTCCTGGATGTTGTGCTGTATTGGCACTGCAACATCTCAACTGCTCCTCACCAGAAATCCCCACCCGGGATGGGAGAACAATTCAAAGTCATCATGAAATAATTAGTGGCAAGGAAATACCCTCAGCCATTTGTCACTTCACACAACCCTGGATAAGCTCCTGATGTGATCACCTTATAAAGCCATGAAATCGATCTTTTTTTGCTGGGCTGTTAATCAGCCTGCACTGAAGTCCAGGATTACTGACTGAGCTCATTCTGTATGACACTCAGGAGGGAAATCCCGAATATTTCTGCCTTTACATCACATCTTACAGAGGGATAATTGCTTTCCACACGCTCTCCATCAACCTGCACAGGAAGATTTAGGGTTTAACTTGCAAAACTAGCAATACACATTTCAATATAGGAATGGCTGTGCATTCTGCTTCCAGAATCTCAACACCTGCCCATGAAACACAGTTCAGAAATGAAAACTGTCCCAGCTCCTGATTAAAGACAATGATCCAAAGCTCTGCACATGAACTGTGTCATCACTGGAGGCTGTGACACAGATATTCTGCAGATGTTCCCAAACTCTGAGAAGCCATGTTAAAATAAATCAGCTGGAAGTTATGTTTCCTAAAGGTATTAAAAAAACATGTTCTACTCAAACTTACCTGGAGAGCAGAGAGAGCCACAGCACCACAGAGACAGATGAGGGGATAGATGGGAAAGAGAAACCTCTCTTCTTTGTGGGGCTGGCTGAAGAAAATCATGATCCAGATGTACATGGGAGCCAGTGTCAGCCAGTAGGGACGGCCCAGATTCTGAACTGAAAGAAACAGAAACTCTAAAGCAAGAATGAGGGGCTTCATCTATTCCCATTCCTGCACAGTAATATCTCACATCCAAAGGCCCAAAGCACTGCCTTCAGACACAAACACACCATGTCCTGAGCACCAGTGGGGCTAAAATCCAGGTACACAGGTCCAAACAGTCCCTATGGAATTGTGACCAGAGAATTTGTGTCAATTCTTGCAATCCCAACAATTTCAACAAACTTTAGAAGACCAGAAGCAGAAAATAAGAAACTGTGTTACTGAATCCAAGCAAGAGCCAAAGCCCACCAAGAGCTGACATGTGTGAGCAGGCAGTCAGAAGTACTCCATTCCCTGCTGAGTATTGAACACACAAAGATCAGAAAGGATCTCCCCTGGATCTCCCCTTCCACTTACAAAGGGCTGTTTGTAGACTGAAGTTCCCACAACTTTCATTGCCTCATTACAAAAATAACAGCATGAGAGGTCTCTCAGGCGCCTTCTGCTTAACAGAGGAAATAACTGATTCAAAAATAACAACAATTACCCTGAATTTTAGTCACACTGAGGAGGGTTCTACACTGCCTGACAATTTTCAGTCCCTTTTCTGCCCCCTTACTACTCCCAACAGCAGAGTTAAGCAATTAAGCCAACAGCATTTCACAGACAATAAGAACAAAGCACTTGGCAGAATTGCTCCTGCTGTTAAGCACAAGAACACCAAGTGAACAGCAGGAAAGCTTGCATTTACAGGATCTCCTACAGAGCTTTTACTGGTTTCTGACAGTATGTCAGTCACAGCCAAGGAACAGATACAAACAAATACCCCTTCACATGTCTTTTCATTGAGGATTATGATGTTTCTGTTTCTTGTATTCAGTGAAAGTCAGTGATGAATCTGGAGGCTGCTGCTGGCACTTAATGAATCTTCCTCGGGAAAACTGCAGAGAAAAATTCACACTTCCTCTCTAGAGTCCCTTACCAAATGTCATGTGTTTAAACTGATGTCATTTGATTTAAGGAAAAGCCCAGTGTGAAGCAGGGAATGTTCTGGTTCCTCCTTTTTCTGCTCTCACTTTATCCACATCCACAGGGACCCTTCCCAAAGCAGGGACAGCCAGACTGCCCTGTGAGGTGAGCACTGCCCCTCACAGTGCACACACGAGGCCAGGCTCAGCCCCACAGAGGTTCCCCAACAACTCTGAAGTTCCCATTTCCAGCTGCAGACCAGATGGAAACAACAACGGGGACACAGTTTCTTTCCCCCTTAAGGCCTTGAAATGTCAGGCTGAAGATCAGGGACCACACCACTTGTTAAACTTGCTCTGGGTATGGCTCCATTCAGCCTTGGTAACACATTGTTCTTCCTGAGGTGGAGGCAAGGAACGACCCTGAACCGAGTAATGAGCCCCGGGAACTTTCCTATCACTCCAAAGACTTTGGCTGAGCCCAGTTTCACTTCCAACAAAGGAAAGCTGCTCCTTGGCAGGTTAAAGCTCTCCCTTCAGGAACAGGGCTGAGGGTCTGGGCTGTCTGTGCCTTGCACTCACCATGAAATTTCTGCAGCAGACACTCCATGAGACAAGTCAGAGGCAGCACAAGCAGAGCCAAAACAAATGCCACGTTGAAATTCAGAAAGCCATTGATGAAATAGAAGGTCCAGGGTTCTGTACCTAAAGGGTGAGAAAAAGGAAACCAGAGGCTTGAGCCACGAGCTCAACTTGTAAAAACCAGGAAACCTGACTCCAAAATCACTCTTTCTAATTGCAGAGAAGTAGCAGAAAACCACACAATGTAATTCTGGAGTGACAATGCACCCCGTGTCGGCAGAAAACGTTCTATAAAGGACTTAAGAAGGAAAAGTTTGCATTCTCACTTCACCCCAACAAAGAATCTGCCACTAAAGCCCATCCAAATGCTGGGTTTGGTACCTCCTTAGAGTGAGCACCATTCCAGATATGCTCCAAACTGAAGCAAGGCAACTCTGCCTCCAACATGACACACTTGGGTACCGGCTGCAAGCTTCCCAGGATGTAAATTCAAAGCCATTTCAATCCAACTGTCACTTATTTGGATGCTTAAAACCCTTAACAATAAGGAATGCCAGTTCCTCTCCACACATTTCCCACTCTCTGGGTGTGATTAGCTCAATCAGTCAGTAAATGACACGCGGGGGCTTTAATCACTGCACTGTTGTGACATGTGTCACATGCCACAGCAATTTCCTGCAATCAGAGACACTTAACTAAGGGTCCGTGTTGAAATTAATCAGACAACTGAAAAGCAGAGAGGAAAACCCAAAACCTCTGCAGCTCCTCCAGCTCAATATGGGGAGAGCAGTGTCAGAAACATGGCACTGGAGTCGCCAAGGCCAACTCAGGTTCATATAGAAAAGATTTAACTGTTAGCACTGAAAGTAAAGTCCCAAATCCTTCAAGGATTTGGACCTTGGACCATCCAGCCCTCCTTTTACCTGCCCTGGCTGCTGTGGAAAGCAAAGGAAACTCTGGCTCTCTCTAGTTTGGCCTCTGGTTTGGCAGCCTGGGGACCAGCAGAGAAGGACACTTCATGAATAATCCATAATCCAAATACAGCCCAGAGGTGTCCTGAGGGACACTGCTAATACAGAGATCAGCTGGGCTGAAGCACAGCTTTAACAAGAAAAGGCTGTTGTTGGGGTTTTTTTAAGTGTGACTGAATTGCCCATAAAAAATAAGCACTGGAGCCTCCCCTCCTTCTCCAATGAGGGATTTTCTTCTCTGGGAGAAAAGAAAAAAACTAAAAAGGGAGGGGGGAAAAAAAGAGCACAGCAGACAAAAAGCAATAGGCTGGTCACTGGTGACTCACCCATTCAGAGGCACTCAGGCTCAAAGCCTCCCAGGGCAAAGTGCTTTTATTCCTGTTCCCCACACAACTCAAGGTGAACTGAGAAAGAGTTGCAGCATAAAAAAAGAAAAACCCCACTGTGCACAACAAGTCCTGGCCCAGAACATCATCTTCCAAGCAGGGGGGGACCCTGAGGAAGTCTCCATGCACAGAACTGAGGGGAATATGCTTTGCCTCCAGAGCAGGACAGGAGATGGAGCTTCCTGCAAGTGTCCCACATGAGGGATGTGGGCTGTAGGAAACTGAGGAAAGCAGTGGAAGGAACACTGTGGCCCAGTGAGCTCCTGGCACCATGGGGATAACCAGCTGGAGGCACTGAGCCAGAAAATGCTCTGAACTTTGAGCCCTGGGAGCAATTCTAGAAATCAAACTCAGCCAAGTTGATAGAACTGCCCAAACTACCACGTTGCACCTTGACCACAGGAATGGTGAGGGCAGCTCAGGGCAAAGCTGAGCTGTAAAACAGGCCTGAACTGAGGTGCCCCAACCTGTGCTGGTCATGGCTGGGGCCTGTGTGCAGGCAGCAACTGTAGCTCAGCTCCTCAGCACTAACCAAACTGCAATAATTTGATTGTGACTCACAGCCCTCATTCTAAGCAAGTCTGATTCAGTGCTGGGGTAAAAAACAGCCTGCTTGCTGCATTTATTTTCACTCTGTTTAAGAACCAGGACTCCCCAGAGCAAGGTGTGACAGGAACAGCTCCAGCATGTCCCACCCAAGCTGAACAAAGCTTCCCGAAGTGTCATCACACTCTGAGCCACAGCCAAGGCTCTGAGCACAGAAAGTGGGACAAAACTTTGGTCACAAAGTGTGATTTCTTAGAACGCATGTACACAAAAACATCCCAAAGCCTCAGAACCAGGCTTAGGGATAACACTTAAGAGCTTTCTCTTGGCTGTAACTGCCCCAGGGAAATGCTAACTGCACAGGCAGTATTTATGTAGAAGTGTATTGCTAAAGACAGAAGAAAAAAAACAAATTGAACCATGTCTCCAAAATATTGTGGTGCTTACACTGAAAATGATGTGGGTTTGGTGTTTGCAACCTCCAGCAGCTCCTGCTCCCATCATGTGAAAGTTGGGAAACCTCAGCTCCAAAGCCAAAGGGACTGGCCAGCCCCTCATGTCCCCTGGAGTGTCATTACTACTCCCCCAGTGTTTTGAAGCTCTCTGGACACCCAGTGCTGTCCTGACCACACTGCATTAAGAAGCAGTTTCAAACAGGCTCTTTTACTACCCTGAGGATGTTACATGAATGTCACTATGAATAAAACACTTCTGAATAGATTGGTCCCTGGAGGCTTCTGGAAACAACTCATGCACCAGTGTGGAAAAGGTCAGGCAGAGGCTCATGCCAAAACCTATCAGAGCCAGGGCCTGGAACTCACTTATAGAAAACTCACAGCAACAGCCCTCAGAGCCTTCCTGCAGAGACCAGGAGCCACAGCAAAGCAGCTGCTGCCCTGCTGTGCCACAGCACAAGTGACACATCACCACTCAGCACCACCCAGCACTGCCCTCGAATGAACCAACCCCTCTGCGCTGCCACAGACAGCCCTGCTGCTGCTGAATCCCTCCTGGAACAGCCCCCTGGGCTCACACAGGGAGGGCACCGGGACCCTGCACCCTGAGGTCTCCCACAGCCCCTCTGAAGCCCTGCTTAGAGTGGAATACTGCTCCACTCTTCAGTTCCAGAAGTGCATGAGATGGACAACTCAGCTCCCAGACAAACAGCACAGTGTTGCCACCAAGGCTCAGAGCTTTGGGTCACCCAGTTATCAGGGAACTGTCCCCTCCCAGAGATGATGTGCCTGCAGCTCAGATGCCTTGTGGTACCCTCAGGCCCTTCCTCTGCCAGCAAAGCCCATTCACTGACACAAAGCAAAAGGATTCCCAAGGCACAGCAGACCAGGGACTGCAGAGACCCCATGTGAACTGAAAAAAAACATGGATTCCGCATCATCACCCCCCTTCCCAAGGTTCTGCACCCTGACTGAGAGAAACAACAGCCAGGAGCCCCATTAAAGCTGACCCCCGTGCATCCCTCGTGCCCACTGCAGACACTTTGCTCCTGACAGTTCTGTGCTGTGACACTGAGACACCTCACGGTGGTTCACAGAACTGGAAGGTGAGCAGAAGCTGCAGGAACCCGACAGGAGCGGCGATTCCCAGCTCGAGGGAGACACCCCGTGTGGAGAAGCTGGAGCTGCAGCCCGTGGAGCTCACAGGCTGCCTTTGCTTGGCCAGAAAAAGCACTGCCAACCAAGAGCTGGGGGGAGATGACAGCAGGAAAGGCACAGGCTCCCTTCCTGGCTTGTTGTGTTGAACTCACCGTAGAGATCAGGCCCGTGAGAGGTGAAAACATTGTATAAAACAATGTTGAGAGGTGCAACCACCAGCTTCCCATAGTAGTAACTGTCCACCACTACCAAGGGCACCTGGAAGAAAGCAGCTGTTAGTTACAGTGCCAGCATGATCTCCACGTGGTTTTCTGAAAGGAATTTCTCCCTCTGTGTTGCTGCAGGCACTTACCAAAAACAGGATCAGTGACACCACACACCAGTTCAGGAAACTTTTCCACCTCTGCTTCAGTATCAACAAGTCAAAGGCAATAGGAAGCCTGAAAGAGAGACCAGCTGTCAGCTGAGACTCTGGCTTTCCCCACTGCAGGTTCTCCTGCCCCTTCAAAGCAGCTGGGAGAGAACCTACTCCATATTCCACTCATCCAACTCAGGTTTTGCTCTCACAGCATATTAATGTGAGCAAATCTTCCCATCCTAAGCTCCCCAAAAGCAAAGAACTCAGGTATGTGTGCCTGTAGCAACAACCCTGGGCTGGGCTGCCAGCTCAGCCCCTTTCTACTTTATTTTTTTCCTCCACCCCTACATTTTTTTTCCCCAGCCAGGCAAAAAAACATTTGACAGTACGTGCAATATTGCTCAGCCTTGCTGTGCTCACCCAAGAGCTGCACTGAAGGGCCAGCCCAGGAGGGCTCCAGCAGCCACCCCCAGCACTGCCACAGAGGTCTTGTCCATGTACCAGCCAGTCATGGCAATCACTGTGGTGTACATGCAGAAACTGCTCGGGAGGAAAGCTGCAACACAGGGGAGAGAGGGGTTAGCACAGCTCTCTCACACTTCATACCCACAGCAAGTGCCTTATAGAAGTCTATATAGATTTATAGAAGTCTATAGATAGCTGTCCTTTAGAGAAGTGCCTTGGAAAAGGGGTACAAGCAGCCAGAGGGGACAGGGCACAAAGGGGAGTGGCAAGGCCAAAACATGAGCCTCCTTCCTTGGCTTAAAATATGTCCAAGCAAGGCAGGCCAAGACCTGGCTCAACAGGCCCAGCCAGGAGAGCCCTGGACATGGGAACACACAATCCAGTGACACAGGGGAACTGAACTTGAATTAACACTCATTTTGTCATCACGCCTGCCATGGGAAACACAGACAGCTGAGCACAGCAAACCAGAGGTTTCTCAGAGCTGGGGATTTGCTGCTCTCTGGTTTCCAGGGACAAGGCCCTGGGGGTGTCCCAAGGTACCTGCAGATGCACAGAACATCCCTGTGCTGAGCACCAGGAAGGCCAACATCAGCCGGCTCACGTGCAGCCCAAACTTCTTGCACACAGCCCTGAGGAAACAAGAGAGAAACACACCCCAAAATACCCTCAGTCCATGAAGGAGCAGTACCCCACAAACAACCCAAGGAGCACCCCCAGAGCTCTCAGTGATTCTCATTACTCAGCTGCTGGAGGCAACTCAAAGACCAGTGTGACTTGCCCTGGCCTAGGGTTTCACATCCTTGTGACCTGCACCAGTGCAGAACTCTGGAAAAAACTTGGCTTCTCTCAGCTGTGCTTATCCCAGGAACAGGAGGAGCCTGCACTGCTGCAGCCACACCACTCTAGCCAAGGTTCTCACCCCTCACAAAACCCCATCATGCAAAAGCCACAGCCCACACCCTTAAAACCAGCTGATTCCCAGCAGAAAATGCAAGGTAATATTTTGGAAATCACAAATTGAGGCAGCATTTTATAAAAAAACAACCACCCAGTTTAGACAAGATAATTGTATGTTAAGGCTACTGCTTTTAGTGGATGTAAACAGCACTGGCAGATAGATTACAGACAGCAACAATTAATGTATTCCAGCAAAATTCACCATGATGAGCAAACACAGCACCAGACTCTCCTCCTGCAGAGCTCAGTCTGCAACACTCCCACCCTGCTTGCTGCTATCACTGAGAAGATGAGTGTAGTCAGCAAAATGCTGGAGTGGAGATGTGGGTGGCAGCACTGAGGATACAATTTTGCCCTAATTGTGGAATTCTGAGCAGCGTTTCATTACGCTGCCACGAGAACCCTTATTTTCAAAGGTTCACTGTGAAAGAGCCCAATCCACACAGGAGCTCCCGAGCTCGTTTCCTGTGTGTGCCACTCACCCTGCCCCAAAACACAGACTGCAGGCAGCCTCTGACACTCACTTGTAGAAGTAGAGCTCACAAATGCAGCTCAGGAAGGCCAGGAAGCACCGGAGGAAATAGAAGATGAGAACCTAGGAGACACAGCCGGAGTGTGAACAAGGCACAGGACACAAACCTGAAGCACCAACAAACCCCTTGTCAACCCTCACAGCGTTTGCCAGCAAAAGGGAGCTTTGGGAACAAACTCTGGCCTCTGACAAACCAACCAACCAGCTGTTTCACACAGACTAAAGGCACGTTTGTCCAGCCCAAAAAAAAGCAGCTGCCCCACGTGTGATTTACCTTGTTGGTTTGCAGGACTCGAGCGTGGAACCAGGCTGGCAGGGCGTGGAGCCACAGGTAAGCATAGGAACGGATGGCAAAGGCTGGGGAGTATTCCCAGGTCTGAAACCCCTTCCCATAAATGAGGTAGTGCGTCTGCAACGCGGATGGAACAAAACAAATAAATACAACAACGGGCAGCACTTCCCACCCCCGAATCTTGGAGCAAAACAAAAATAAAATAAAATTCTCTTTTGAAACAGAGAGATCGGCACAGGGTTCTAAATAAACCAACAGACAAACCGAGGCCAAGGGGGGGAGGCACTCACGGGCTCCCAGTAGTTGAAGGTCTCATCGCAGTCCGAGATGTTGCTCAGCAGCGCCGCACAGAACCGGGCCGAGATCAGACACTTGAACGCCGTCGAGCCTTCGGGGGCCCAAACCTGCCCCGCTTTGCTCCCGGACGATCTAGTCCCAAAAAAATAAAATAAATCAATGAATCAATCCAAACCCGCACCGTGACACCAGCGCGGCCCGAAAGGGACGGGGAAGCACCGCCACCCGCCGGGGACCCCCCGGCCCGGCCCAGCCCAGCCCAGCCCAGCTGCGGGGGCAGCGTGTGCCCCGTGCCCACCCCTTGCCGGGGGAGCCCCGGCCCCGCTCCGGGCCCCGCGGCTCCTCGGGCCCC
>VXBA01004700.1:74990-95100 GCA_013399895.1 Serilophus lunatus
ACCCCACCCCACCCCATCCCACCGCTGTCCCGCAGCCTCTGGATGCTCCTGGCTGCTCCCTCTCTCCGGGTCGCCTCCTCCTCGCTCTCGTAGCAAGTGGCCACGACGTGTGTGCCCGCGGCCGCGCACAGCGAAGCGGCGAAGGAGAAGTTGCCTTCCCCGAGCAGCAGGACGCGGCGGAGCCCCATTCCGGGGAGCAGGCACCGGGAGCGGCTCGGGGCGGCCCCTGTCGCTCGTTCATGACGTGGGAACCGGCCAGTGGCCACTGCTGGTGGCATCGGGACCCGCGGGCATCCCCGCAGCCCCGCCGGGATCCAGGGAATTGCCGCTGTCCCTGGAACGGACGAGCCACCGCATCCCCGCCAGGGGTTTGCGCTTGGAGCGGCGGGAGGGTCGGGAGAGCAACAGGAAATGGTTATTAAATAAATAAATCCATCAGGCTGGTAAAAAGCTAAGGAATGGTGGAGCCACGGAATGGGGTGGAAGGGATATTAAAGCTCGTCTGGTTCCAGCCCCTGCCCTGGGCAGGGACGCCTCCCACTGTCCCAGGCTGCTCCAACCTGGCCTTGGACACTTCCAGGGATGGGGCAGCGGCAGCTTCTCTGGGCACCCTGTGCCAGGGCCTCCCCCACCTCACAGGGAAGGATTCCTTCCCAGTATCCCATCTCTCCCTGCCCTCTGGCAGTGGGAAGCCATTCCCCTTGTCCTGTCATTCCAGACCTTTGTAAATAGTCTCTCTCTATCTTTCTTGGCAGCTCCCTTGAGGTACTGGAAGGTGCAACCAGGTCACCCCAAAGCCTTCCCTTNGCGGCTCGGAGCCGCCCCTGTCGCTCGTTCATGACGTGGGAACCGGCCAGTGGCCACTGCTGGTGGCATCGGGACCCGCGGGCATCCCCGCAGCCCCGCCGGGATCCAGGGAATTGCCGCTGTCCCTGGAACGGACGAGCCACCGCATCCCCGCCAGGGGTTTGCGCTTGGAGCGGCGGGANCCCAAAGCCTTCCCTTCTCCAAGCTGAACAATCCCAATTCTCTGGGCCTTTCCTCACGGCAGAGCTGCTCCAGCCCTCTCATCAACTCGGTGGCCTCCTCTGACCTCCTCTTTACCTGCACCTGCAATTCTCACACTTGGACAGCACCTCTGCTGCTTTAATTCCCAAAGGAGAGAAGGACAGACAGACAGAAAGAGAACAAAAAGAGAAGAAATGTGGTGGAAGCAACATTAGGTATCACATAATTGCAGGCATTAATCAAGATGTAATTAGAAGGTCCCTAATTTACCAACAAGGTGATGCAGCTGATTACTCTGCCTCACATATGTGCTGATGCCTTAGAGAAGAAAGGAAATTATGGTATATAATATATATAACAGCCAAGCTTGAGTGCCACTTGTTGTATTTGTGTGCCCACAACTGAAGCACAGGGCAAGGACAGTGTGCCAGCACAGTGTTTCACATGGGTAATGACACTTCAGGAAAATAATTACCACACCACCTCCCCCCTCCAAGAAATAAAAAAAAAAACCCTCACAAACTTATAGTTAGCCATGCTAAATGTGAGTTTTCCTTTCCAGTGTATTCACTGCTTTGAAACAACTTGATCTGCAGATTACAGGGAAGACATCAGAGAATGGAATGTTTGTGCACAGAGGTGGAACAGTCTGCTGGGTGTGTGGTGCAGCCAAAGAGGAGCTTCTGGATGATGTTTGTGCTTAGGGATGACAGAGATGTTTTCTGCCATTTTCTCATTGTTGAGCTGTGCTCCTGTGCCACCACAGAACGGGTATTTCAGGTCCTTCAGGGCGTGCTATTTGCATTTCAAGTATTCTTGTCTAGCTGACCTCATCATCCCCAAAGAGCTCTCGCTGGAAATGCCCATTTCTTGCTCCAGAGTTTCAGGCTAAAAATCCCCTGTGCTATAAAATGCTTTTCCCTCCGTTGCACTTTCTGGATATATTCCTACTATTTCCAACTTACTCCCTCAATTTTTCATTTTTTTTTAATGCTCATTCTTTTAGGATTTGAACAAGAACCTCACTGGTTTTTGGGCCACCACCCTGAGTTGGAGCCTCCTTTGTGCAAGCCAGATGCTCAGTCCTGCTACACCCCAGGCCTTCACGTGGCAGCATTTTTTATTCTTGCTTGTGTCCAGCACCTGGAGAAGGAAGAAGAAGGATGCAGGAGGCCTGTCTGCCAGCAGTGCTGCAGTGCTTTCCTTCAAGCACAAAGGCCTGTCACACATGAAAGCCAAATGTAGCATCATGTGGAAAACATTCTTCCTGCTTTTTTTTTAACTGTCTGTGACCTAAGTGTATGTCTGTCCTTTGTTCTTGAGTCACCACTCACCCTGTGCCTGGTCAGACAAGCCCAATTAACACCTTAACTGGAAGAGCTTATTAGAAGCAGCTAATAGGAAACAGCAGGCCTTGGAAATTAGGTGGGTTTGGGGCTATTTGACAACGACCCCACATCACTGAGAGGTCATTTTATTTTTCTCACCTAAAGCCACAGAAGAAGGATAACCTCTCAGATCATCTGAGGTGTAAACTGGTCCCCTGCAATAGAACTTTTGTCTTAGCAGGTATAAGAAACACAAAATATAGGTCAGGTCATGAGTCTGATGATCTGTGTGACAGATCACATTCTGTCCTTTTTGAAGATAAATTTTAGAATGTAATTCCAGTAACACAGACTTCCCTTTGTGCTGATATCCCTTTGAAGAGAGGTGCTAAGCAGATGATGCCTGAAAGGACTTAGCAGTGGCTTGTATCACTCAACAACGTTGGCATAATTCAGGTTATTGCTGTAGACATCAGATCCTGTTCATTGAAGGGCACTAACATCACAGTTTCAAAGGGATGTGATTTGCATCGTGAGAGCAGGGTGTTTGTCTCCTCTCTGGATATATCTGTGTTTTACTGCAGCTCTGCAGTTTTCATCTGCAACTGCTCTGAATTGGCTGCAGCACTTGGATGCTTCTCCATACCATGAATCATTCTAGAGATGTAAGATACAGTTGTCTTCCAGTCAGCTGTTATCGAATACCCAACACTTGAAATGGGGTTTCAATGGTCATGAAGTTGTTTTACCAGTTTAGTCTCCACTGGAGATACTTTTCTGTTGCTTGTGAAACACTCTGAAATCCTCTGGCAGCATTGGAGGGAGAGACTGGTGCATTAGATGTTTGCAAAGCATTAGAGAACATAATGTGAAATGAGAAGAGTGCTGCTCAACACCAAGAAAAGCTGTCCTGGACACACCTGCCACTCAAGCTGTAAGGAACAATGGTACCACCTACATCCCCCTGCACCCCTTACACACCTTTGTGGACCCAGCATCTCACTCGTCCTCGGTGCCCCAAACAAATAAATACAAACGGCTTATTCATGTTTTATTCGTTAGTAAACTTACTCGGCATAAATAACCAGAGCAGCCATTCAGAACAGCTGGCACCTGGTGAAAAGTGCTCTGGAATGGCCCCTCGGGGTGGCTTGGGAGCAGCAGCTACTTCCTCTGGGCCCCTGCGATGGCAGGTTTCTCCTCGCGGGTGATGGGGATGGTGCGCTCGGGGACGTCGCTCACTTTCCTGGGAGCGCTCACGGTCAGCACTCCGTCCAGGGACAGCGAGGAGGTGATGGTCAGAGGGTCCACGTCGTCTGGAATCCTGTATTTCCTGTTGAACTCCCTGGCGATAAAGCCGTGCTCGTCCTTCGGAAGGGAAAGGAACAGCCCTGGTTAGAAACTTCGTTCGGGGGGAAAAGCTCCCCAAGGGACACTTCTCGCAGAGTTCGAAGGGTTTCGAGGATGAGGTGCCAGGTCTGAGGTGCAGGCACTGCCCTGGCCGTGCTGCAGGTACAAACAGTGCCCACAGGAGTTGGTTTTATGTTCCCCCTCTTGGCTCCACTGCAAATGTGGTGCCATTCCTACCTGGAGTGCCAACCACGGCAGCTCCAGAGGGTCTGCAGAGCCCTAGTGAGCTCATCTCTGCTTGATTATGACCTAAGCCCAAGCAGAAATTTGCAGAAGCTATGTCAGGATTTCAGGCTTTTACAGCTAAAGGCAATGCTGGATTTCCTGACTGGCACATCTGTGTTCCCAGCAGCTCCTGGAGGTGGCAGTTCCAGGGAATTCATCGTGTGCATTCCTTTCTTTCTGGCAAGGAGGTGGGGGCAGGAGGTGGGAGGCAGGTGGGGATTGGAAAATGCTGTTACATCCAGCTTTGGGCATGGCTTTGGATTTCTGCCTGCCCAGTTGCCACACAGATCTCCAGAGCCAGCAAAGCAGTGGGATTGTGACACAGAACACAACTTTTAAGGGTTAGAAACTGAGAGCTGGGCCTAGGAAAGGTAACACAACAGGGGCAGTGCACTGATTCATTATGTGGTTTAATTATTACAGTTCAATGTTAGCTTATTGCATGCCTCCGTGCATTTCTGGCCTCTTCCCAAAAGGAGGGAGGCCCAAAAGTGCCTGTTTAATTTTCCAGTTCAATTCACAGTTCATGTAACATCAGCAACAAATAACCACCCTCTTGCTGCCCTCCCAGGGATCAGCTGGGGGGTTGCACAGAGCATCTTCCATTAGGATTGGCTGATAAAAAAAAATCAGAAGTATTTGAGATAAGGAGAGGAATGTTTTGGAGTCTCCTTGTTTAACCAGAGGTGAGGAAGTTCACCCTGGCTGGATCAGTGGCACAGTTAAATCAGAAGTACCTGGCGCTCCTCGTGCTTCCCATGGATTTCTATCATGTCCCCGAGCACCTTCACCTTCAGCTCCTCAGGGGAGAAATGCTTCACATCGAGATTTACATAAAACTTGTCCTTGTCCAGTCGCATCTGCAAAACAAGGAGGTGACCTCAGAAAAGAGCAGGTGAAGGTTTCAGCTTTAAAAAGGCTCTTGGAACAGAGCAGGTCAAGACTGAAGCTGCTGACTACACATGCACTGGTCTTTATTTTGGGATTATGACCTGAGAGGTTTTGTCCCTTGCTGGCCTTCCTTTAATGCCCACCACTACAGCCCCTAAGATTCTTAATTTGTTAAAATTTGTTAAAACTGGCTCTTCAGTTGCTGTAGTGCTTATTATGGCTGCTTCAGTGGACAGCCAGACCCAGGTCAGTAAAGCAGGGGAAACATTATGCAAAGATTGAAATACTACTTTCCTCTCACTCCTTCTGCTTAGAAAAGCTCTGCAAGCTACTTGTAAATAAGAGATTGACTCGCAGAACAGGCAAGTGCCTCTTGGCTCAGCCCCTGAAGAGAGCAGACACCTGCTCCTTGATCCTTTGGGTCCTGTATTTTACTTTAAATGCTGCTCTTCTCAGCAGCGATCCTTCAACTTGGATTTAAATTTTCCTCAGCAGCCTGACATGAGGAGCCCACTGCCCCTGCCCTACCTTGTGCTGTTTGCTTCTCAGGTGGGAGCGGGATTGAAAGTTTTGCAGAGAAGACTGGGAAATTAGGGAAATTAGGCCCCATTTTTTGTGTCAGCTCTCGGAGCCATCTGAGTTTCCTCTCCTCCCATCACAATACTTGCTCTCAGCCACAAACCACGAGCAGAGCGTGCAGAGCTTCTTGCCTAATGCAGAGGCACAAGCACAGCAGCCTTTCCCCCAGCCTTTTCCTAAAGAATCACCTACAAGCAGCTTCCAAGCTCTCGTGGCTCTCCAGCTGCAGCCCCAGCAGGGTGTGCACACAGCAGTAACAAAGAGCAGGAAGAAGCAAAGGTTACCTCCGAGAGTCCTGTCTCTAGCCAACTGGGCATCCGCAGGATGGGGGACCTCATCAGGAAGGGGCTGAAGCTGGGGGAGACAGGGAGCAGCTCTGACTCCTGCAGGTGCTCTCCGAAAATCTGGTCAAAGATACGACTCGGTGCCAACCATGAAAAGAAGGGTCTGCGGATCAGGGGGTTATGAATGGTGATATCCATTGGAGAGCGCTGGAGGAGCCTGGCAAACAAGTGTGCTGCAGTGCTGTGCCGGGAGCCTGGGCCAGCTTTATACCCGTGCAGCTGGCCTGGCCTTCCACCCCCCCGAGGCCTCTTGAACAGTGGTGTCAGGGATTTTATTGTCCCACTCCTGGGCTGGTCCCCTCGGCGGTGCCCAGTAGCTGTCTGAGGGATTTGAACGAGCTGCTGAGGAGGAGGGGGAAGGGGAGGAGAAGAAAAGGAGCCTAATGGGGCAGCAAGAAGCCAAAGTGCCCAGCCACCCGCCCCGCTCCCCACGTGCTGTTTATGTGCAGAGTCCCAGGCGGGCTTGGCGGATGTTCCCAGCTGCTTTGGATGCCAACAGGATCAATGCAGCTCCTATCTTTGGCTCGCAGGGAGAATGACAAGGGGCCGTTGTTCCCACTGCCAGCCCCGAGACTTCACATCACCCACCAGCTCACGAAGGGCTCTGACTCTGCTTAAAGCAAAGGAAGCCACAGAGTCAGGGCAGGGGAGATCCCAGGAGGTCTTTGCTGGGATCCCCCTGGCACCGCAGGTCTGCAGCCCAGCCACTGCTGTGCGTGAATGAAGGATGGATTTCTCCATCATTCAGCCCAACACTTCTTGTCTTTTCGCCATCACGGAAACCACTTTGCTGGAGACAACAGCAGAGCCCCACACTGTGACCCCAGAGCCCCAAAGGGCTGCAGCAGAGATAACCTGGGCACACTTCCAGCCTCCACATCAAGTGCCTTCTCAGGAGTGCAAGCTGCTCTGTCTGCCTGTGCCCCTGCACTAAGCTGGTTTCCTCCAGTTATGCTCCTAATGCATCTTAATTCACACATTTATTTTAATTCCTGCCTTGCCTGTGAGCCTAAACCACAGGAATGGGTTCAGCCTAGCAACTGTCCTTAAAGGGCAAGAACTAGTCTCTGCCTCTGAGAGCTCACAACTTAAATACAGTATCTGGCTCAGAGGCACATCATTCTTATTGCCAGCACTGCCAGCCCATTGCAAAAGGCTCTGACCCTCTTCTTCTCAGCTTGTCTACAAGAATAGGGGGCAGAATTTGCCCTGTGTGACAGCTCAGGCCATAAATATCCTCTCCAATTCCCCATTACATCAACAGCACAGCACCTGCTCTCTCACACTGCAGGGACACAGGCTCCAGGAAATCTCTGGTTTCAGGGTACACTGAGCTTAGCTGGGCACTGCTCCCCTCCTGCACCACCACCAGCCCACCAGCCCTGCTCAACAAAGCTGGATCTATGCCAGTTAACCCCTGGTTGACTCGTGATCTCTGGCACAAGGATTTCCCCGGGTCTCATTACATGGTGCCAAAGCTCTGGCCAGGGAAGTGTCTGGAGGGCCAGTCTGGAGCAGCACAGCCCAGGATGGGGAGGTGTCAGCAGTGAGATCTGGATCCTGTCTCCTCCTGCTTAGCTCAAAGGAACTAAAGGCTTGAGCTGAGTTTCTGGGAGAATCAGGCTCCTTGTGTTGGGCACAGGAGGGGCTGGTTTGGGCCCTAAGTCACAGTGGGGCAAAGGTGTGACAGTGACTTCATCACACAACCTGAACAAACCCCAGCCCTGTCCCCACCAGGGGCTTCAGGGCCATCAGTTCCAGTGTCAGGGATGCCCTGAACTCTCTGACCAAGAGCCTCCTTGCTGGCCCTTGCCTTTGGGAGCACCACCAGCAGCACAGCCTGGGGTCTGTCCTGCTTTTCCCTCCTTCAGCCTCCCCCAGCTCATCCCTGGGACCACCAGCTGTACTCGGCTGCCCATTTCCCTGCTGCACCTCCTGCTCCAGAAGGGGGTCTCAGAGGCTGGGAGGACATGTGGGATGTTGCTGAGGTGTCCCTGGCTGCAGGCAGTGCCTGCACTCCGGGCTGCAATGCAGCACGAGGCTCCCCCGTCACCCTGGCGAGGCGTCCTGGGCCCTGTGCACGGGGCTATTTTGGTCCATCTTTTTATCACACACTCCTCCCTTTGGAATTCGCCCAATTAAAACCTTGCAGTCTGCAGCCTTCACTCTCAGAGGCAGCGAGGGCTTGGAAGGTGCCTGTCCCAGACACGCCATGGCTGCACGGACTGTGCCCCACGCTCACCCCATGAGCTCCGAGTACGAGTTCGCCAACCCCAGCAAGATCTACGACCAGAACTTTGGAGAAGGTAAGGCAGGAGATGGGATCCCCCTAGTGCCTTTCTCCCCTCTTTCTCCCTGCTCCCTCCACCAGAAGGAGGGCTGGTGGAATTCCCGTGGGGAGACTGAGCTCTAGAGCAGGCTAGGGAAGCTGGAGCCAAGGAATTTTGAGTGTAAGAACCCAGATCAAATCAGGGAGGAATACCCAGGGAAGAGCCAGAGTCTCTTCATGTCCACTTCCTCCATCCATGCTGTGTCTCCTGTCCCTCCCTCATGCCACCCATGGTCTGGCATTCATGCACATGCTGTGAAAACATGAAGCAAAATGCTCAGGGGAGGGGGGGGGAAGTTTTTGCAGCCGGGGGATGTGGAGAAAAGCTGAGCTGGGGTGTTCAGCACAAAGCTGGGCAGTGGCTGGCCGAGGGGAAGGAATGTGGGCAGCAGCAGAACCATTCAGCACCAGCACAACAGCGTGAAAAGCCAAAAAGCTCCAAGGAAAGCCCCCCGGACAATGGCACACAAAAGGCCTTTAGTTCTTCAGGGCAGTTTCTTCACCATCAGCATTTTCCATGCCCATCTCTGGCTGTGGGATCTGCACTGCAGAGCACCCAGTGCACCTACCAGTCCCTCCCAGTCCACCCAACAGACATGTAAAGCTGGATGCCAGCCCTGGGCTCTGTGGTGGGAGGCAGCAGCTGGCAGGCTCTGGGTGTGTTTTAGGGACACAAAGGTAGGACCTGCAAGAGGCACCACCCATTTTGTACTGATGTGTTGGCAAACCCAAGGTGTTGGCCAGGTCCCAGCCTCCTCCTGTCACCCTCCCCTACCTGCTGCCAACCATCCTCCCCCAGCTCCCTTCCCCTGGAAAGCCCACGTTCCTCACCGAGTCTCATTTCCAGGTGTGTCCCCATCTGAGATTTTAGCCCCTGCCCTGTACCACGGCTACTACATCAGGCCTCGGATCAACAAGCAGCTGGACCGGGGCACCTCTGAGATCTGCCTCAACGAGCACAAATTCCAAGTGTTCCTGGATGTCTGCCAGTTCCTGCCGGACGAGCTCAGCGTCCGCACCGTGGACAACCTGCTGGAGGTGGTGGGGCAGCACCCCCAGAAGGCTGATCGCCACGGATTCATCTCCAGGGAGTTCACCAGGACCTACATCCTCCCCCTGGATGTGGACCCCTTGCTGGTGAGAGCCACCTTGTCCCACGATGGCATCTTGAGCATCGTGGCTCCCCGGACGGGGAAGGAGGTGAAGGCCAGAGTCAACGAGGTGAAGATCACCCAGGAGGAGCAGCCAGTGGGGAAGGAAGAACAGTCTGAGGAAGGAAAAGAGAAGGAAAAGTCCTAAAGGCCCCAGATCTGGGCTTGCACAGGGAAGGTGGGAGGGACAGGGACGGGGAATCCACGGTGCCAGACTCCTATTCCTCACCATCAGTGTTTAGCAGCCAGACTTCTGCTTCTTCAGGCTGATGGCTGGAAAAAAAAGAGACTTGGAGCTGAAAGCAGAGGGGGACTGAAGTGTTAGTGTGAGTGAGTGCAATGCAAGTTTTCTCTTAGGTCAAGTGCTCATGGAGCACCATGCAGGGTGTTCTTCTCTCACCCTCAATAGCCAGGGCCACCCTTACCCCAAACTGTGAGGCTGTGTCACAGTGGACTGTGAAACAGCTGCTGTGCTCCAGCCCACAAAGGCCCTGGGAAGAGGGAAGAGAGAATCCCACTGCCTTGCTTCTGAGCTGGTGGATGAGCTTCGTGGACATGGAAGGTGTTTGTTGGTCTGTAAAAGTGCCTGGAGCTCTCAGGAGGAAAGAGGAATAAACCTGCCTCTGCTCTTCTCTTGTTTGCCTCGGATTCATGGTGCTTCTGGCCTGCAGCAGGAAGGATGGACAGTGAGGAGCAGAGCAGCAGGGAGCTCACACTGTGGAAATGGCATCACTGGGGACACGGAGGGACTGTGGCCACGGGGCATCCAGGGGCCCCCCCGGGACACACCCCCTTGGCTCAGGGGCAGCTGGAGCGTCTGTTATAGGGAGCCCACAGTGGAGCAGCCTTGAGGACAAAAGGTGTAGAGTGATGAGCTCTTGGAGGGTCGCTGTGCACCTCCAGAACTGCAGCTGGAATTTGCCCAAGTAAACTAATGCCAAGCCATGGTCTCTGTCCTCTAATTTATGGGGCACCAGGCTGGTTCACACACAGACCTATTCAGCCCTTGGGAGGGGATGAAGGGAAAGGCTCTGCTCAGGTCTGTCCTGACACCCCAGCACTCTCTGTAAAGCCACAGAGGGGATGGATTTGGCCCCTTTTGCAGACACTGTGATGTTCCTGGTGACATGAGAAATGTCTCCATGGTCTTGTGATGCTGGGCCAGGGATCGTGTGTGCTGCTGTCGGGGCAGCTGCTGCCTGGGGCGGCCCCAAGGGCTCAGCAGGTGCCAGTTGCAATCCTTGCCTCCTCAGAGCCAAGCCAAGCAGGCAAAACACTCTGTCAGTGCCTAAATATGGGGGTCCCTGGCATGCCTCGGTGCAGCCCTCCCTCAGAGGGGACAGGAGGCTCCAAAATCCCCGGGGGATACAACTTCCCTCCCTCCCTGCTGGGATGTGACCTACAGGTCTCTGCTCTCTGCCTCCAGGAATGCCTGAGGCCAGAAATGCCCTGCTCAGGAGCCTGTCCCAGGCAGCACATCCCCTGAGCTGCTCAAACTGGTATGAGGCTCCTCTTTTGCCCCTGCCAGCCCAAGTGGGACCCAGAGCAGAGTGAACCACTGCACAGCTATTTTCTGCAACTCAGGGCTCCTGCCAGCAGTGAGGATCAGAGTCAGATTAGGAGCAGCCCTGCCTGCCAGGCTCAGGAGGCAGCAGGAGGGTGGCTGAGCCTCCACCCTGCAGTGCAGTCCAGTGCTGTGCTCCTGAGAGATGCCTTTACTCACAAAGTAGAACCAGATAAGCTGCTGCCAGCGAGACACTGTCAAAATAAAGATCTCCTTTATAGCAGGCATTGTCTAAGTCATTCATAACAATTCCAGGGAGAATTCTGGGCTGGTGACTTCCAATCACCTGAAGCAGCTGCATCCCATTCACCCAACACCCACCCAAACCCCAAGTGTCAGGAGGGCTGAGTTCCTGAGCCCACATCCCTGTGGTGAGGGCAGACACTGTGTGTGGGCTCAGCCATGGCCATAATTCCCTTAGTCTCCGTTGAAAAAACGGTTCCTCAAACTCACAGACACTTCAGACCAGCAGCTGTAAAAGGCTTTTCTTTGTCTCTGATCTGGCATCTCCTCTGCTGGTCAGAAAAGTTGATGCTCCCCTCGCTCACTGCAGTTTCCTGTCAGTAGGATAAACTTCTTCCCGGGGTTGGGGATGGGGAGGATGGCCAACATATGACCTGCAAGCTCTGCAAAGGTCACTGCAGACACACAGTGCAGACAAGGCACGTGCTGGAGCATGAAATGCCATCTGGCCCCGCTCTGACTGGGCAGCACCGAGGGCTGAGACACTGGGAACTGAAACCAGGACCTGGATGGGGCTGGAGCTGCACTGGGAGTGGATTCTGAGGCAAAAGAACTGCCCAAAACAGTTCAGACCTCCCTCTCCTTCGGTTTTTATAGACAATGCCAGCTTTGCTGCGTGCCTCTTCCACACCTTTCCCAGTGTGCTCTCAGTCCCTCGGTGTCTGAGGGATTATTGCCATAGAAATGCCCAGCATCAGCAGCCCCCACACAGCTCTGTTCCTCCTCCAGCTTTTCCTAGCCCTGTTTTTGCTCTGCCACGAGTTCATTCTCCATTGCTGGGCACTTGCAGGCTCTGCCTGTGCCAGTCACACACAGCCTGTTCCCCAGAGCACGGCTCAGCTGCCCTGGGCAGAGGGGCTGGCACTGCCTGGTGTCAGCCAGGGCTGTTCCTCTGCACCCCCAGCCTGCTGGCTTTGCTGAGCAGGATTGCTGGAAGCCATGCTTTCTTTCATCCCTGCAGACACAGCCCGAGGAGGGAATGCAGAGTGGCAGCCAAACGCTCCACGGCCCTGCCAATGTTTTTGATGCCTTTCTGTTTCTCTGGTGGAGCTCAAAGCAGCAGCTCCAGTATTTGTGAAAGAGGCTGATGGGAACAGGCTCCCAGCCTTTTTTTTTTTTTTCCTTCCCCACAAAGCAACAAAGCCCAAGTTATCCCAGAAATCAAAACAGACACTGGTTCACTAAGACAACAGTGTCTGCAGCAAAGCCAGAGACACACAGTCTGCAACTTCCCAAGCAGGGACAGACTCCTGAAACCACCTGGTCTCTGCAGGACCCTGAGAACATGGTCCTGTTGGGACCAGGACCGAATCCCAGCCGCCTGCATAAATCCAATCCTAAATTCTCCCCAGGGTGCTTTGGTGCAGGCTGGGATGTGCCATTTCTCCAGCCCCAGAGAGAGAGAGGAGCAGTGTCAGAGCAAGCCTCGGGCTCTGCAGGTCACAGTGCAGCTCATCCAGGGCTCAGCTCAGAGAGCAGCTGTGCCCCGTGGCCCTTCTCCTCCTGCCACTTCTGGACAGGTACAAGCTTTGCTCTGCACTTGGGCAGATGACAGAGGATGCTGTGAGCCTGGCTGAGAGCACAGCTACACCTGGGGGAGGGGACTGGGGCCAGTTCCTGACACAGCCCACCAAAATGGTGAATTAAAACTCACCCACTTGTTAGGACAACCCTTGAGGGATTCAGACCTGCTCAGAGCTGGGTCTGACTGCCAAACCAAAGCCTCAGGGCACAGGTTCTGCTCAAGAATGACATTTTCATGGTATCTTCCAATATTGAGCATCAGTTCTCTTAGAGGTCCCCGGGATCAGATAGCAGGATTAGCAGGAATGACCATCACAGCCCGAAGGACTCTCAGAGGGGTAGAGAGGTGAGATGCATATTGCTGGTCCTGTCTGACCTGCTGAGGGCTGAGCCCACGAGCTGCACTGCTGCTCCTTAACAACGTGAGCTGCCATTCTCCAAAGCACAAAACTCTACACTTTCCTCTAGGTAGCTATAAAAAACCGTGGGTTTCCAGTAATGTCAGAAGCAGCAACGCCAAAGCAGACCTGCAAGCCCCCTCTCACTGGGCATCCCCTGCCCTGCTCTTTCCCAGGTGCTGCCAGCCCGTGCCACACATTTTTCTGCCATCCTGCCCGAGCTACAAGGATGAGCAGCGGGGACAGCACTGAGAGCTCCCACCCTGGGGCTTCTCCTTTTGTTCAGGAACGTTTGAAGTCCCTCCTCCGTCCTCTTTTGCATCACTGCTGGAACAGCGGGATGGCCCTGGGGGGAGAGAGGGGCAGCGGAGGGATGGACCCCGCACGAAGCAGAAAACAGAATTTTAGCCCCAGGGGTGAAGCCTGGGGGGGGAACATGTGCGACTTTGCCCTCTCTTCCCTGGGAGCAAGAGGTGAGCCGGGCCCCGGGGGCCAGCGCCGGTAAATGCCACACGGGGCCAGCACAGCCCTGAGAAACCCGACACTGCCAGACACTCCCTTGGAATAGCCAGGGGCCGAGCAGAACCAGGAAATACAAGCTCTCCCCGTCCAGAAAACACTGCAGCTCCCATGGAGGAAGGAGCGACATGGGCAACCTGTGCAGCTGCGGGCGCCCGGGGTGAGTGCTGGGCGAGCGGGGCACGGGAGGCTCCGGGCGGCGTTTGGGCAGCGCTTGGGCAGCGCTTGGGCAGCACTTTGGCAGCACTTGGGCAGCGCTTTGGCAGCTTTACGACCCGGTGCTGGGATTGCCAGGGCTCCCCGCTGGCTCCAGCCCCGCACCCTGTCCCAGCTCGCACCCGGAGCGGGGCAGGGTGGGCGCAGGGGGGGGGAGAGGAGCGGCGAGAAGGGGCTCCGCTGTCACATCTCTGAGCCCAAACGGGCTGTGCCACCTTCCCCAGACTGGCAGCTCGGCTTCCCGCAGCAGCTCAGTTCTAGGAAGGGTCTGGTTAAAGCCCCTGCCCACCCTTGTCCCTTTGTCACGCCGCAGGGAGGTTCCAGCCGCCCCATCCTGCTCCAGCTATTCCAGCCCTGCCCGCGTCTGGCTGGGCTTTATTTACGCTCGGGAAAGCCTGGCCACGTTTCTGAGATGCTGTTGCTCTTTCTCTCCGGGAGGGAGGGGGACACTTTAATCCCTCCTGGCTCACGCTGCGCCCCGGGACCTCCTGCCTGCAGAGAAAGGGCACAGTGGAGCATCATTCGCTGCCAAGTGGAAATATTTTCAGCTCTGAGCGTGGAACAAGGGGAAGAGCCATGAATATCAGAGGAGGCTCGGGGGACAATCTCTCCAACACTGCGTTTGTTAAGAGTATGAGAAATTAATCTGCGATTTCTAATAATTCCAAGAGGCACAGCATCACCTAGTGGAGGAAGGTTCAGGACACCGAGGTCCTCGCAGCCTGAGCCCTGGAAGGCACCGGGGTTTGGGATTTAGGAACAGGAGCTGTAGGTGGGAGCTTGGTTCTTGACATGTCGCCCACCAAAACTCTCATTTTCTGTTTCCTCCACCCTGTGGCAGAGGGTAAATGAGTCAGGGCATCAGCACACAAGGAATCTGATGAGATGTTGCCTGGGGCACAGTCTGAGGTCTTTAAAGAAAAACTATTACAGCAAATTTATTCAGAGAAGAAAGTTATTGATGGCCATGCCCTCGGGTCTGAGGGCCTCTGTAAGGATGGCTTGTGCAGGGCAAGCCTCAGGTGCTCTCACCACAGTGCTCAGGGCAATAAAGGACAGGAAAATGTGCCCAAATTCAGGATTATGTAGGGCAGGAATCAGGATGGCATTGACACGGGAGAAGGGGCAGAAGCAATGTGGGAGCAGGGACATGTGTGCTGTCATGCAGAATACAATGTGCTTCTCTTAGCTTGAGAGTTACAACGTTTGACCTGGTTTTGAGAGGAGGGGAAAGGTTTCCCTTGCCACACATTGTCCCAGTTACTGGGAGATGCCGTCTCCTGGCTGTGCTTATCCTGCAGACAGCCCAGAATAGCTCCAGCCCACACACTGCCTGCAACGCTCCCTCCACAAAGGGAGCCACCCAAAAGGAGCAGCTTGGAATGCTGATCCAGCAGCCTGATCCCAGCAAAGAGCAGAGGGACCCTGCAGCTTCTGCTTCAAATGCTGCTGCTTGGATTGCAACCCACAACGTGCCTGAAATGCTGCAAAGAGGGGAAGTGCTGGGGCACACCAGCCTTGGCAAGGAGGGCCCTGGAGAGCCTGGAGGAAGCTGCAGGAGACAAGGGAGAGCCACCACGAGGCAAAGCAGTGCTGCCTTGATTTAGCCCCCGACAGGTTTTGCCTGTCAAGGGCTGGAGGGCTCTGAGAGCCCCGTGGGCAGCACAGACACACTGAGAGCTCTGGATCCTTCCCCACGGGCGTGTGGCCTTCCCCAGAGCTGCCTCTGCCCTCCCAGCTCCAGTGAGGCTGGTTAATCATTACTGACCATTCTGAAGGTCTCCCAAGTTCTTTGCCTGCCTTCATGCTGGTTTTTTTGTTTTCCCATTCCAGTGCCAAAGGCATTAACTGCACACACTGTCCTGCCCACTGGAACTGCCTGAGAGCTGGCATGGGCACAGCTCTGCCTGGGCACAGGCACCCCGTGTGGGACACATAATATTCCTTGGAGACCAAATGGTGACCCTGCAGCCCCACTCAGCACAGACACAGACCCCCTGGGAGCCCCTCAGCTGCACAGTTGGTCCATGGCCAGCACCACATGGACGTGTTTGTGCAGGAGGAGCCATACAAGGGCTGGCACCTGCTCTCTGACCCCCCCCCAAAATCATGCACTGCTGACATTTCCTTCATGCATCTGTCCCAGAATGTGACAGGTCTCTCAGCCTGCAGGAGCTCAGCTCTGGGCTCTGTTGTTACAGCTGGAATGAATTTGGCTCCTGTTCATCCTGTGGCTGGAACTTATCTGTGCTTGGCTTGTCTCTTTCTGGTCACACAGGTACAGCTGAGATTAGGGTTTGGCTTGGCTAATAATAAGTGCAGTAGCTTGTTTGGTTTGGTTGTGTTCTAAGTGGAAAGCTGAGAACAGGAAAACTGTCTGAAACATTGACTTCCACAAGGCCTGTGCACAGCTGCTCCTTGGGCAGGGGGGCAAAGCACAGGGAACGGGGATATCAGAGCATCTGACCCCGACAGGAGGGTTTGTGCCAGTTGAGATCATCCTCTGCACCCTCATCTGAACTGTGGGAATGGAGTTGCAAATGTGCAGGGGGATGTTGTTCTCCTTCCCTCTGATCTTGGCCAGCCAGGCAGGGCTGGAAGGCAGAGGGACTTGGGGGTGGCTGTGGCAGGTGTGGCACAGAGGGAAGCACATCCCACCCCTCCCCTTTGCACCTTCTCCCTCCAAGAGTCACTGAGGTGCTGCTTTGGCTCAATGACTCTTCTCTGAGGCTCTTTTTGGGCCTGTCTCATTGCACACAGACCTGGGGAGGGCCTTTGGGTTTGTGGGTTGTGAGGGCAGAGCCTGGGGATTTTCAGGGCTGACATGTCTCTCTGATTCCAGGAAATGTCCTTCGCTTTTCAAAAGAAAGGAAGAAAAGCAAGGTAAGGATTTGGGAAAATGCTTTAGGGGGTGGGAAGAGGTGGAGTGGCTGAGCCCCTGCTTGGGTGACATCAGTCTGTGCTGAGGTCCCCTCCACACCCTTTGTACTTAACCTTCCTCAAGAGAAGTTTGGTAGGAGCAAGAGGCAACATTTCTCTCAATGTTAAAGCAAGGGGTGTGGTGTGGCCATGGGACCTGGCAAGGGGCAGGGAAGGGGCTTCAGCAGTGTCTTTACAATAAGAAAGTCTCTCATCAAAGCACACATAAGGGCTCTCCAGTGGCAGCAGAGCAGAAGCTGCATCAAACCCCTGTAAGAGCTGCAAACATCTGTCTGACAACAGCCCCCCCCAGAATAAAGTGCATTCCTGAAGCAGCTCAGTTCTGTCCTGTGGCTTTGGACCATGCTGGGCAAAATCTGTTTGCCAGGCAGCAAAGGAAATAACAAAGTTAAAACTGGATCTGACTTCTCCAAGGGCCTGACAAGGAGGCTCTCTGTGCTGTGTCTGTGCTCCTGGGTTCTGCCAAGAACACTGTGCTCCATAGCATGTTGTCATCCTGGGAAACCTTATTTTTCCCAAAGAAACAAGCCCAGGCTTTCTTCTCAAGGAGAGCATTAGGGCTGAGGGTGTCATATGAGATGGAAATTTGATTTGTGCCCGGTGGGGAGGGCCAGACACTGCATTGCTGCACCCAAGGGTGGAACAATAACCAGCTGTGTTAACCTGCTCTGCTGATGTTTCTTTTGCAGGAACTAATGTGAAGCCTGAGAGTCAACAGCAGCAGCCTGGCAGGAAGGTAAACAGCTTCCCAGAAGGTTTTTTTTTTTCCTAACTGTGTATTGAGGAGACAGAGCTGACCACCACTTCCTAGGCTGGGAGGACGTGGGGCAACTCATCCAGAGCCATGAGCTTTCCTCCTGTGTGGGCTTTCCTGGCTGTGGGAACAGTGTGTATTTCTGCACAGTGACACAGGACAACTGTTTTCCCCCTGGAGTCGCAGTGGAAGCAGGAGGATGAGACCTCTGTCTGACCTTGGGGTGTCAGGGTTGGGGGCAGTGTGCAGGGGCTGGGGAGGGCAGGTGTGGCAGGAGCTGATTCCCAGAGCTTTTTGTCCCCAAAGGTTCCCACGTATGAAGACGTCCCCGACGTCCCTGTCTACGCCACGGTGAGCAAAGCCCAGGGTGAGAGGCAGGAGGACAGCATCCACTATGCAGACATCCAGGTGTTCTCCAAGGCCCGGGAGCGCTCTGCAGCCGAGGTGAAGAACTTACAGATGCAGAATGCCACCGAGTATGCCACCCTCAACTTCCCCAGGGCCAGGCTCAAGTACGACAGCAAGAACGGGACCTTGGTGTGAAAGACTTGGTGGCCTCCCCCTCCTGCAGCAGCCACGGGAGTTCCCAGACTCAGAGATGCTGTAGATCCAAGAGAACCTCATGGACTCCTTGTGTCTCTCTGAGGAAGTGCAGACAGGCTGTGTCTTCCACCACGGACTCACAGGATGGGCAGTTTCCCCCCCGATTCTGCTGACTTTTCCCCTTGGAAGAGTCACCTCTGAGGCTGGTACCCCATGTCCTCCCAGCACTGGGAGAGGACAGAGCTGCTCCTTGCCTGATGAAGGCTCAGAACTGCAGGGAGAAAGTCCCTGCTGGGGCACAGGACCAGCTGGGTGCTGCTCTGCAGCTGGATGTGGGAACAGGGCACTCCAAACTCAGGACTGGGATGAGGGAGATTTTTGACACAGGGCTTTATGTCAATGCTAGGCGAATTCTGAATGTGCAGAACGACATGTGGGTGATACTGTGGAGAAATGAAACCTCTGACAGTATCTCCTGCAATGTCTTCTTCCAACACCTGCCACGGAGCTGCTGCCATCCCCTGTTCTCAAAAACCAGTGTTCTACAGCACTGGAAAAGCAAGGCTAGAAATGCAGATTTAATGAGGGGTACAGAGTCATTTCTGTCACACCCCTGCATGCATACAAGGGAGATGTGAGCTCCTGGCTCTGGCTGGGAGTGAAACAAGGAAAACTGGCAGTTTAGCTGTGAGGCAGCTCTATATTTAGGGCAGTTATCCAGTCCTTAGAGACACTGGGGAGGAATCCTGGTCAGCTCTGGAGAGCACTTTGGACTTTGCCTCCGTTTTTTCTCATTTTGTACTGTCAGCCTTGGTTCTAAACTGCAGTAACACAGAGCACACAGCCCGTGGTGTTATCTGCCAACCCTCCCAGACACACCCCTGAGAGTCTGGTCATGGGTTTAAAATAGTGTTAATAATGCTGCAGAGCAATTGTCCAAAAGGCTTCTGCCACTGCACTGAATTTGGCAGCACTGGCAGTGGAACAGGGCTCCCAAGCAAGGTCCTTAGGCACTAACTCAGTGCTTGGCACATTCTGTTCCTAAATAATGGTCTGCAGAGCTAAATGCAGATCCTGGGACGACCTGGTTGCTGCCAGTGTTTAAAAATGGACATTGTGGTACCTTTTATAAACACATATAATTTTGCATATTATAACTCAGCTGAATGTAAAAAGCATGATGGAGTTCCTGCTCACTGCAAAAATAAGGCTGGTATGGGCAGTGTTTGCTGAGGTCCAGTCTTGGACTTTTCCTACCTTTTGGCCACGCTGTCCCATGGACCTCAGCAGGGTTCTTGTAAGGGCAGAGGAATCTTTGCAGAAGGCCCGTTTTTATAGTGGATATGATATATTTTTCTAACTTAAAAGGGTTTTCTCTGCCTATGCTGTCCAGCTGACCCCAGTGGGGCCCTTCATTTACAATGGGTACAGGATGATGTGACTGGAAGGGCTGGTTTTGATCTCCCATTTCTGCTCCTCTCCCTGTGCCCAGCATGAAACCCTTTGGGCTGAGGAGGGCTGAGTGGGCACAGGATTTACTGACAGGAGTTTGAGGGGCACTGGGACACCCAGTTCTTCCAGCCCAGTGTCAGACAGGCTGCCAGAGCTGCCCCTCCTTGCACTGAACTCTGCTACAACCAGGAAGGGACACTGGCTCCGGGTCCGGCCAAGCCCTCCATAGGAATTCCCATTGGAATAAACTGGATTTTTTTTTTTAGAAACATTATTAAATATGGACTGTGGTTCAGGAGATGGGAGGGTTTCCATCCAGGAGCGGGGCAGTGATTTTGGCTGTTTTCCAGGCTCTCAACAGAGAAATGTAACAGCCCCGTGTTGTGCGTTCGGGATGTTTAAAGGGCTCTGGTTTGCGCTGAACAATAAACGCCCCCGGGAAGCATCTCCTGCGTTTCCCGCCGTTGTCACGCGGAGCTGTTAAACGAGTGGTGATGGATCATTAAAGAGGGAATGTTTGGTTCGAAGTGACAAATCCGCATTTTGGGGGGGTGGGGGTGCGGGGCGGCGATGCGGTGCTGAGACCGCCCGGCTCCCCGCGGCCACAGGCGGAGCCAGGACCATCCCGCCCCATCCCGGCTATTCCCGCCCCATTCCCGCCCCATCCCGGCTATTCCCGCCCCATCCCGGCT
>VXBA01004700.1:95308-111900 GCA_013399895.1 Serilophus lunatus
CACCCCTCAGGACTTCTAATGCAATACCTAAGCAATTATAGATTGCCAGAGAATTACTAAATATAAATGTCAGTATGGGGAAATTTTTCCCTAAAATTATTTATGAGTGTTTCGCTGTCTGGGCTAAATGCCCTGACTCAGAGAACACCCTGAATATTTAACACAAGGGGCCAGGGCACCTTTGACTGGCATGGACTTCCATGGAACTTGGATTCCCTGCCCACAAATGGCAGGAGATAATTAAAGCCCATGTACAGAGTAAGTCAGTGTACTCAGGAATACTTTTCCCATGTCTTTCAGGAATTCTACCCACCAGACACACTTTGCACTGGGAAGAAAATGCAAAAATCTGTAAATTGCCCTAAGACTGTAGCCCTTGGATGTATTTTCTGCAGGAAATGGAAAGAAAAAAATTGGCAACTTTCCTCCTTTATTTTAATTATATTCAGGCATTTTTTTTTGCCTGTCCTCTAAGAAAATCCTTCCCTTTGTATTTATTACATTTGCTTTCCTCCTCAGGCTTCAGGGAGTGCTGGGGCTGAGCTGAGCATGGGGACTCTGATGGACACCCAACACCCAACCCAGCCCTCTGTGAGTTCCCAGGAGAGTTTTTGGTGCCTCACCTCTGCTTTGGGGGCTTGGGGGGGATTTCGGGGGGGAGACACTCAGTGACACAAAGGCATTAATTGCATTCAGCAGCTGTTTTGTTTATTCCATTCCAGCCTCTTTTGCTTTTATCTCCCCAACCAACATTTCCTTATCAAGAGCCGAGCTGTGCAAGGACAAGGGTTGGGGACATGCTGGAGGTGGCCAGGAGGTGGCAATGCCACCAACCAGACTGCCAGGCTGGGGGCTGCTTCTGAAGGTCACCCACAGCAGGAGCAGTTGGTGTGAACATCCTTTGGATGTCACTGCTCCGTGCCCTTCGTTTTGGAATCGAGGAGATGAGTCACTGGGGGAAATTCAGGGAGGATTCAGAAGCAGCGTTTTAGTGACAGGCTGCTTTGCTTTTTGCAAAGGTAACATTCAAAGTCACTCGTTATGATGCTCTAAAACTAAAAAAAAATATGATTTATCCTACAAGAAGCTTGAGATTTTGGAGACACAGAGGGAGAAATAGCATTTCATTTTTAAAAGTGATTTTCAGCACCCAAGCTGCATTTGTGTGCCCACAATAAGCAGAAGAATAGCTCAGCATGCCCTGCCTCTGTCCAGCCACCAGGAACAGCCTGGTTTCTATTTCTGACATTCACATTGTCAGACTCAGGCAGTTCTAAGATAAAGAAGAAGCAAATCTTTGATGCCAAAATCTCTGAGCAGGCCTGACCCTGAACCTGGCACCTCTAACCAGAACAACTTGCCTTTGCTGTGTTGTGTGTTTGCTAACTTGAAAAAACAATAATAAATATATATAATGCAATAAATAGAAATAAAAGTAACAGTTATCATTCAAGAAGAGCATTATAAAGCCCACAAAAAAGGCTCAGAGTGTGTTTTATTGAGTTTTGCCTTAAAATGAGGTCATTTTCTGTCTGATGGGGAAACCACTTGTATTGACATGCCAAAGGCATAAACTGCTTGCTTGCATCACAAAAAGATGGGGATAAATATTTATTGCTGTCTATTTAATGGCATTTTTGAGGCTCAAAAGTAAACGGGATCAAGGTACCAGCCCCCAGCACTTCCAGCTTACAAGGCTTTATGCAAAGCCTCCCAGTAATCTGTTGTTTTGCTTAACAGATGTGGTGTTACAATCAAGGAAAACATCAAATCCGCAATTCCCACTGAATTATGAAAAGTAGGGATAGAAAACATGAATAATGTAAAGCTCAAACCGTGGAAGGGTGGGAGGGTGGCTCCTTCTGGGATGAACGGGGAAATCACCTGTTGCTTCTCTGGCTGTGTTTTATCTCCCTCTTCCTTTGTGATGCCAAACGGTGAAATGATGCCAGTGGCTTTTCCTCGGGATTCTTCAACACTTAGGCAGAAAAACAGGTTTGTTTTAAGTGACCCCCTCACTTGGAAATGCTTGGCAGACATTCTGAACCCTGGGGCCCCATGACTGTGCCTGGCCCGGAGGGTTTCCCCTCCCCAGAGGGGTTTATTCGCTTTTTCCTTCTCCCCCGGGCGTTTGCTGTAAGTTGATAGGAGCTGAGAGATTGCCCAGACACCTGATCCTTGTTCCTGCACCGAGTGCACTTATTGGTTTAGAAAACTGGGGGTCGGGTTTCATTTCAGTTTGGACGTTTCCTCTCGGTTTGGGGTTTTTTTGGGGGGTTGGATTTTTTCCCCCCCCCGCCCTTTTCAATGCCCCCCCAGGTTTGCATCTCCCCTCTGCACAACGATTCTTTTTTTTTTGTGCTTCTCTGGCCATCTGGCCCCCCACTCCCTGCAGGCTTCGGTGGGTCTGAAACCCTCATTTTTAATTTTATTTATTTATTTTTTTTTCTTCTTCTTTGCACGTTGTGCGCGGCTGGAAATGGGTTTCAGATGTTGCGGCTCCTCCGTGCCCGCATCTCGCAAAGCGTTGCCGAGGCAACGCGGTGACATCTCTGCGACAAGTCCCGCCCAGTGCGAGCCCGCACTGGGGCTCAGCTCTGCCCCGGACCGAGGGGCTGCACAGATGGCACCATGAGACAGGAGCCCCCAGCCTTTGTCCTGGGCAGGAGGAGGAGGAGGAGGAGGAGGAAGGAGCTGCTCTCTGTGCCCTGAGAGCCTCCGCCGGGCGGGACGATGCTGGCGTGCTTGGCCAGGGGGAATTTGCTGGATATTCTCCAGGAGGGCTTCACCGAGGTAAATCCACGGCTCACACCGGTTTTTTTCCGGGGCTGTTTTTGTGGAATTTCTTCTTTTTTTTTTTTTTTTTTTTTTCTAATAGTGGATTGGTGCGTCCGCAGCGCTTTGAGAGGAGAAGGGGGAGAAAGAAGCGAAATTTGGGACTGGCTCCCTGCAGGGTCTGCTCGGAGCTGCACTTCTGCCGGAGTTTGTTGGGTCGGTGTTTTGTTTTAGGCACAGTTTGGGGCTGTTTTGCAGCCGCTGTTGGGGATTTTCGCTCTCTCCCCGCTGCTTTGGTGCTGTACCAGTGAATAGCAGGGGCTCAGCTTGTGGTGCAGGAGCGATCCTCTGCTCGGTGGGTGATGGAGGGTGGGGATGTGCTTTGTGGGCTCGCATTTCTTGGGAGAGGCTGACAAAGAACTGCGGGTTTTGGTGGGTTTTTTCCCCTCCCTCCCCATTTTTTGCTGTTGAGTCTCCACGGGACTGAAATCCGGCGTGATCAGGGAAAATGTGATTTTAAAGCTGTTCTTTATTTGCTCGTTCTGCTGTTAGGAGAGTGAGAAGTCATAAGAGAAGGAGAAGTGCTCGGGAATTCCAGGGATGGGGAATGCTGTGACTGTGTGGGACGTGCAGTGTGACTTTTCAGGGTGCACAAAAAATGAGTTCTGTTGGACTTTTTATGGATTCTGGACAAAATGCCAGGGCAGACCATGCTGGAGCCTGATCCCCTGAAAAGGGAGAAAAATTGTGGGGACTCTTGCTGGAACCAAAATGTGGCTGTTATTTGCTTTCTCACTTGGTAGCACTTGGGCTGTTTTATTCTTTATTAGAATCCAGAGCTTAATTTTCTTTGTTTTTAGTGATTCCTCAGCCCCCACCTGAGGGTTCTGCCCCCAGGGCTCGTTACTCACAGAACCTGAACATCCCTGCTGGGCTCCCCAGCACCAGTTCATCCCCGGGGAAAACAAACTGGGGATGAAACTTGAGCCTCACGGGCCTCCTTTGATTGCTCAGCGTAGCTGGAAATGCTCCATCCCCTCCTCCACAGAGTATCAGTCTCATTTTTAGCCAGCAAAGGTCTCGGTTTAGCTCGAGCTTCCTGTGCTCGAGGGCAGCACATCCATCTGAGGCAGAAGCTAATAGTAACCTGATCAATAATAAAGTAACCTAGATCAATAATACAATTAATAAAGGGAGTTAAGAACGGTGACATGCAGTGCTGGTCCCACCCTGACTGTCTGGTTTTACCCAGATGTGGGAAAAAAAAATCCCTCTCCCACCCTAAAAACCATAATTCACTCTCGTGTCTCCCCCTCTCTCCCACATCAGACGCTTCAGTTTATAACAAAAGTAAAACTAAAATCAGTTTTGCCAGTGCAGAACCCGTGGTGTGGAGAGGGTGAGTGTCTGGACAGGGGTGGAAATGAGTGAGGAGCCTGTAATTCCAAAGCTCTGTTGTGATCCCACAACTGTGCATCCTCCTCCAGCTCCCTCTACCTTTGGTCCTTATTTGTAGAATTTTTTTGCCAGCACAGCCCTCTGATATTGGGGGACTAAAGCTGCTGTTTGGGTGTAAAATCAGATCCAAGAGGAGCCAGAGGTAATCTAACAGTGATTGGAGTGCTGCAGGAGTTTCCTTGCTGCTCTTTAGTGGGGGATCTCTCCTGGCCAGGTGACTCTTTGGGTGACCAGATTCCTTCAAACACAAGGGTGTTCTTGCCAAAGCTGTGCATTAATTTACACCAAGGAGTAAGTTACAAGTGCAGAAGTCAGATGCATCCCTCCCCATGCTGGGGATCTGGAGGCCAGGTTTAGTTCCAGGCTCTGTAGGAATATTGGTCCTTTGTCACAGTTTGGGTCAGCAATCCATGCCTGGGAAGTTCCCCGACACTGGCAGGACTCTACAGGCAAGTTTCTTTTGTTCCTTTGACTTGTTTTCCCTCTCTGCCCATCCTCCTGCCTGAGAGCCACCCCATCAACTCAATTATCTCGTAATTAGTGCTGGGGAAAGCAGTGTCCTTGTCCCTTCTGCAGTTAAAGCCTGTTCTGCTCCACAGGTCGTGTGAGGTTGGGGCTCTCTCTGTGCTGAGCAGGGTCCCAGCTTGTAAAGGGGCCCCCTGAACTGCAGCTTGAGGCCTCTGTGTTCCCCTTCCCTTCCAGGATCCCTGCCCAAAGCCCCTCGTGCACTGTGTCACCTGCAGCCTCTCAAGCAGGATGATTTTGTCTGATGCTGAAAAGCAGCAAAGTCCCCTCTGTGAGCATCACTCAGCTCCTGTCCCCTGCTCATTAAGGGGCTGCCCTGCCTTGAAAGTGTTTCCCTGCTGTTCATCAGGCTCTTATCCTGCTCTGAGACAGTTAAATAATTCAATCCCACAGCTGGATGGTGCCATGGGATGTGTGGCTGCTAAAAGCAGGAGTTTATAATGAAAGGAACCACAGAGAGCAGGGGCTCCTCTGCAGTGACTCTGTCCATGTGGCCCCAGTCTGTTCTCTCTCCTCGGGGAAATGCAATTTATTTATGTGTTGACACTTCTTTAGAACAGATGGAGCACAGAGAACTGTGTCAGAAATGGCCCTGGCAGCTCCACAACATTAATGTGCCTGTATTTTAGCAACAACATACCTTCTCTTTTCCGAGTTGGGAGATCATTTCCTCTGGCAAACTTAATTATGTCGTTGCTTGTGTGCAGTGAATCATTAAAATCAGCTATTTTTTCCTCCCCTTGAGATTACACTGAACAAACAATCCACTCCAGAGGGGATGTAATGGCAGGGAACTCTTAAGAGCCCAAGCAGAGGTTGTTTTGAAGTCAGGGTCTCCCAAAGTGAAGTGCAAGGTTCCCACACATGGCTCTGCCTAGAAATGAAGATCCTCAGACATTTCTAGCTGAGAACTGCTGCTCCCCAGGCTGAGCACACAGGAAGTGCTGCAGGGCTGTGTTCTCCCCCTGGTTCTCACTAGAAAGCCCCTCTGCAAGTCCCTAGCGGAGTATTTCCCTTGAGTGACAGATTCTTGGCTGAGGGGCATCTGCAGTGGGTAATTCCTGCCTTCCCACACACACACTCTCTCCCCTTCACTCCTCAAGGTCTGCTGTGTCCTTTGGTGGAGTTGAGGTGCTCAGTCCTCGCCCTGGGTTTGATTTTTGGGCTGCAGTTATTTTCTGGCAGTGTGGACCCGCTGCTGCCTTGCCTTGGCAGCCTCTCTGTCCCCCCTGGTGTCACATCCTGCTCTGTGATAAAAAGGGCTCTGCTGCTGTGATCTCAGCAGAAGGAACTTGCACTCACCCTGTCCGTGCAGGGAGTGCTATTTATAGCTAATAGGATTCACTATGGAGAGCTCTTTTGACTTCTGGCTCCCTCATCCCGTTCAGCCCATTAGGACCAGCCTGGAACTAAATGCTCCCTGTAGAATGAATCCCTCAGAGCCTGGGTTTTCACTAAATACACAAAGCTCTTTAAAGGAGCTGCTGGTTTCCACAGCAGGGCCAAGTCTCTCATCTCCCATCAGCTGGGTTCTGACTGGGTGACATTTCACACCCTCTCTCCTCTGTTAAAGCCACAGGATGGGCAGGCTTGGTTAAGGCTGAGCCAGAAGAGCCACTTGAACCTTTCCAGGTTGTCTGTCAGGTCTGAGCTTTAATTCTGCTAAACCTCAAGCACAGACATGAGAAAACACAGCTGGCCCTTCCCCACATCTGGCTTTACAATTTCTTGCTCTGGCAGGAATTCTTACCAGTTTTTCCCCCAGCCCCTCGTGCTTGGCCAGCAGCAGGGCTGTTGGCAAGGGAGGGATGTATTTGCTGTTCTGTAGGATTAGGGGTGGAGCAGTTGGGATTCAATCCCTGCCTGAGGTCCCCTGAATGTCTAAGCCAGGCTATTGCTTGGTGTGTTACAGAGCATTTGCACAGTAACACTCCCAAGATTTCTCATTATCAAAGCATGTCTCAAGGGCATACAAATGAGTAGAGCTGCTTTATGGAGGGAAACTGAGGCTGCCACGCTCCCATGGCAGAGGGAAGAAAAGAGTCTGTGCCCCAAAAGTACCTCCAGTGCCCTTCAGGGAACCCCCCTGGGTGTCCCTTCCCTGCAGAAATCACTGTGCACAGTCACACCCTGTGCTCTCAGGGCTGCCTGTCCCTGGCTGCATCCTCCTAAAGAAGGAACAATGCTCCTTTTCTTTCCCAGAGCATCAGGGAATGAATGTCTCAGTGCAGCTTGTTTTGACAGACCTGACACTTGGTTTGGGTGTAGTGGAACCAGTTGATAATTCAGGGTGAATCATGTGCTCCAAAGTCCTGGCAGTTTGCAGTCAAAGCTCTCTTGTGGCTCAGCTTTTTTTTTTTTTGCCAGTATTTGCCCATATTTTTGCCTCTGTGCTGGCACAGAAACACTGCCTGGGTGGGGAAAGGGCCCCAAATACCTACTGAGCAGAACTCCCTCAGCAGCTCACTAGGGGATCTTAGATTTGCATTAATAAGCTCTTTCAAAACACAAAATTAGTAAAATACCAGTGTATTTAGACACAGGTAAGAATGACTTCATCCTGTACTGGAAGCTGGATGTCTCTGGAGTGGAGCATGGCAGCTTTGGCTTTACAAGAAGTGAAAATCAAAGTGGAAGAACTAATCTAAGGAGTTAGAAGGGAATTGAGCCCTGTTTGACACCTAAGCTCTTCCAGGTAAAGGACTGTGAAAAATGTGGAAAACTCTGCAGTCAAAAATTCCATGTCCTGCTGGATAGCTGAGCACTCTGGAAATGAGCAACTTCTGCTTTAAAGGAAGAGTTTTGTGAAAGAGGAGTCCTGGGGGTCACTCTGGCATCACTCTGGGTTGTTTTCACTGTTGGATGCATCAGTAGCTGCCTCAATACGTTAAACAGCCTAAATCCCATTTAAGCAGCAATTTTGAAAACAATAAAATCTTCTGCTGGCTTTGAGAGCAGAGAGAAACACCCTCTTTGCTTGTGAAGTTTTTGTTTTCTGCTCCTACAAAAGCCTCAATAACTATAAGAAAAATAATCACCAAACTGGAAGGATGCTGGATGGAAAATTACAGTTCCCTTCTAATTAAGGTAATGTCAGAAAGCTTAGAAATCATCCAAGGCCTTAAACACCACATCCTGATGCAATTAGGCTGCTGCAGACATTTGGTTCAGTGCTCTGAGCAGGGAACACTCAAAGCCTTTCATCCTGGGACCAACCCCATGGCACGAGGGCTCTTGTTGCTGACCTGGTTAGACCTGGGGCCTGGGCACTGTCCATAGTAGGGAGTGAAGGAAAAGCAGAGTAAAGATTCTGAAAAACCCCATTGTTCTGGCAGGATGAGTCTCTAAATTCTATAGTAAGGATGGATGCAAGTTAATGCCATTTGTTTCTGGAAGCAGAGAGTGTTACAGGAGATGATAGCAGGGAGGTCAGGCCCTTGGGAGGCTAAAGAATGATTTTTGTCCATGGGCAAAGGTCTGTGCAGCATCTAAATGTGCAATACCTTAATCCCAGAGAGGCGAAAATGAACCTTCTGCAGTGTAATGTGCCTGGCACTGAGAATAAGGGACAGAGAGCACATCAAGGCTCTGTGAGCCACCTGTATTTTCTGGCCTGATTGATGGAGGGAGACACATGAGCCCTCAGCTGATAAAGGGAACAGCAAGGACACCCACAACTGGTGCTTTGGCAGCAGAGCTGCAGCTTCTCCTCCCCCTGTGCAGGACAGTACAGAGTGGCACTTAATTGTAATGATCAGGGAGGGCTGTACAGCCTTTTCCTCCTGCTGTGGTTGGCTGTTGGTTGGGAGCACACAGATATTTGCTCCTGAGCTCCACAGTTGTGTTGCTGTCACCAGGAGGTCTGGGGCACCTCTTCAGGGGAGTGATCCCAGGTCAAATCCTGCCCTGGGATGTCCCTGCTGAAACACTGGCCTGGAATTTGCCAGTGGAACAATGTGGGAGTTGGGGAGTTCAGGGAGACCCTAAAACCTTGCTTCAGAAATCTTCCCCTGCCCTGCAAAGCCTTCCTTGGATAAAACCCCTCCTGATGATCTGCCTGGGAGCTGGAGCAGTCTGGGCTCTCAGTTCCTCCAGGTAAGGGAGCTGCTCTTCCCATGGCAAGGTAGAGGGAAATGTGGCTTTTTTTGGAACACAAAGCTGTGTTAATGTAAACAGGATTAAGCTTAGCTCCCCCATAATCCTAATAATGTGTGTTCTGTATGGTGAACCTCGCACCAGGCTGGTTTTCCTCTGAAAAATTCTGATTGTGAGAGAAATACTGGTGAGCCCTGACAAGGGAAAGGTTTGACTGAGCAGAAGCTCAAACCAAAGTACAGGGAGAAGTGGCCACACCTTGGCCCAGGAAAAGAGGAACAATTTTGGGGTGTGTTATCCACACTCCTCCTTGTTTGTTCCCAGCTGCATTTTCGTCCTCCTTGGACCCATCCAAGCTCTGCAGATACATTGCCCTGGTGTGCTCAGGGCTCTGTTGGGATTTGAAACCAATGGAATTCCAAGGCAGTGAAACAAGTCTTTTGCTTCTTTTTAGGATTCTGGTTCCTTAGACTGACCCTGTGGCTGAGGATGGAGGCCTTGTGCTTGTGTGGAAGGTGTCCTTGTTATTCCCCAGCTCCTCCCAGCTTTGGGGGAAGCCACAGGGAATGGTGGAGCAAAGCATTTTTGACTCAGCAGCTTAAAAACTGCCTCTGGGGTTTCTGCTGAGCAGCCTGGGGGCTTTTTCCCTTGGTGCATTTAACAGCACTTTGCCATTTTTTAGGTCACCAAACTTGGGTATCTGTTACTTTCTTGGTGAGTTCAGTCACATGCTCACCTCAGCTGCCAGCAGTGACAGCTTCTTCCCTGGATTTTTTAACTTTGCAGCAATCCAAGTCTCTTGCTAAAGTCATTACATCTTCTAGGGTTTGGATATAAAATTAGGAAATGCTGAGCAGTCCAACTGTCTGAACTTCTGCAGGAAAATCTTATGCTTGAATGGAAGAAACCCAAAGGCAACCAACCAACAACAAAGCCAGTCTGTTAATGAAGTGTAAGTCTGGGGTATGAAATTACTTTGTACTGGTGACTTCCATATTCCATTGCCTCCAAAGGCTCCTTTTAATAGTCATTGTTTCAAATGAAAATGCTCTGGGATTTAGGAATGACTTTTTTTCTAATAATAACAATGACAACCTCCTCATGCTTTTAAGAGACAGAGACTAAAAGCTTTGCCAAAAATGCTTTCTTAGGAGTGCATGAAGAATGTTCTGAGAAAAGGAACAGAAAACAAACTGCTTAGTGAAAGGGCCTTTTATTCCTTTAAATGAGACAGGAGTGTCTGAGTGGAAGAGACACACAGACTCCTACAAAACCTGCAGATTTTCTGCAGGCTGGAGGGGGCTGTGTCCATGTGGAACTCGGACCAGTTTGTAAAATGGTTTGAAAAAGTAGGAAATAAAGATTCCTGGAGCTGGGCAGGCAAACCTGCCTTGTGTTGTTGCCAGGGAAGAGCCTGCAGAGCCCATGCCTGTCTCAGGCCAGTCTGCTCCAGCATCACCTCTGCCACTTGGGCCTCCTTTTTTCCCCAAGCCATCAGGCAGCTCCAGCTCGTGCCCTGCCTCAGTTGTGCAGCTCTGCTGAGTGAGCAGAACTGGTTGAACACAGGTCCAGGCACCTTTGTGAGCCAGCAGAGCGAGCCATGTGTGATTCAAGTTGGATTTCCTATGTCAGGATAATTAAGAGTGAAGCTGTGACCAGATTGTGACTTTGATGGGCTGTAAAAGCATAAACTCTGACATTGCTGAGATAATATGGAATGGGGGCTTAAAACCTGCTGCATGGGCAGAATAATGGGAAGCTTAGTGAAAAGGGAGGTAATCCCATAAATGGATCAGTTTGTTTACCCTCCCTGTCCCACTCCAATGCCCAAAGGGATTGATTGCAGTGCTACAGGCAGGGGGTGGAAAGGGAAAGGTCACTGGAACCTGCTCTGTGCCCTTTGGTGGGTGCTCACACCTCCCACAAACAGGGGGTTCATTCCCTCCTGGCAACACTCACGTGGGAAGCAGCATCCAGGACAAACCTGCTGGAAAGGCAGGTCCTGCTCTCAGGTCCTGTGGGTGCCAGTGTGCAGAAATAGAAACTGGGCCACTGGAAGTGCTGATGCAGCTCCCAGGAAATGGAAGGGCTGTACAAGTGTTCCAACTGAGCAGTGCTGGGAGAGGCTTCCAGGAAATCCTGGCATAGGGAATGACCCAGGGTCCCTTGGTTGTGCACTGTGGGGTTTCTGCTCTCTCAGTGTGTGTGTGTGGGACACAAAGTGCTGCGAGTGAACAAATTGTGGCACCAAAACCGAGGGGGTGACAGCATTGGTTTGGCAAATCAAACGAAATCTAAAGCTCCTCTCTCATGTGTGCTTAGCTCAGGAGTCCTGCCCTGGCGTGGGGTGAGCAGTGATGGCAGTCAGGCTGCGGGATGAGACCTTTGCTGTTTGTTTTCGAGGGCAAAAGACTGAGATCTGTGAAGATGGAAGGGAAAACTGAGCGCTGTGGGACTTGCCCTGGAATGGCCTTGACGTGTAAACATTTTGTTTTCTGTTTTCAGCAACAACTCCAGGCATATGTGGCCTGGGTGAATTCCCAGCTGAAGAAGAAGCCAACCACAAAGCCAGTCCAAGACCTGAGACAGGATCTCCGGGATGGAGTCACTCTTGCTCTGCTCATTGAGATTGTAGGTCAGTGATGCCATCTGGCACTATTTTTCACCCTTGCAGTTTTGGACCTGCTGGGGAAGAGGCTGCCTTGGCTCTGGCATCTGCCAGGCACCCTGCCAGATGTTGGAGGTGGTGTCAGAGCTCGAGGGGCCTGGGGAGGGGAGTGGGTTTAAAAGGAAACAATCATCGAGCAGGTCATAGATGCAATTCTGTTAATGCCCTTACATTTTAGGGACAGTGGCAACAGATGTCTTAAAGCCTGTCAGGGGCAATATTGGCTCCCACAATGCTGGCACCCAAGATAAACCCAATACATATATGGATACCTCACAAGCAGGACAAGAGGCCCCAGGTGCCTCCTGCAGTACCCAGAGACAGACCAGATCAGCACCTCCAGCAGTTCTTTTGATGGCACCAAGCAGTTCAGTTCCCCTCTGATAAAGCTTTTCCCCCCCTTCAGCTGGTGAGAAGCTCAGTGGCATCGAGGTGAACCCCACGAGCCAGCAGGAGATGAGGGAAAATGTGGAGAAGGTCCTACAGTTTGTGGCATCCAAGAAGATCCGCATGCACCAGACATCAGCAAAAGGTTTGTGCCCCTGGGGGTGGCACGGAGGGGTGGAGCTGCTGAAGGCCTGTTTCTGTCCTTGTTTTATATCAAACTGATAATGCATCAGTTTGTGAGGGAGTTCTGGGGGTTTATCTCCTGTGGCTCAGTTGAGGTTTTGGGCTGAAGGACACTGGGAGCAGCACAGTGCACAGACACAAAAGTGCCTTTTCCTCTGCTGCTGATTATCAGAAGCTCGAGTAATGGTGTGATGAGGACCCAAGATCTTTCACTAAAAGGACACATGAACCTGCTGCTGTGCAATGAGACAGGGACAGGTCTCTGGTTCCTTGGAAGCCAGTGACGCTGTCCTGCATGTCCTGGGAAAAGGGAGGAAACTTAATGCACCATCACGTGTCTGTGGAATGGTTTAGTCAGGTCTTTTTGTATCTCAGGTGATGAAATTGTTTTGGAAAACCTTGGTAAGAATGGCTGAGCTTTAAAGGCCATGAGATCAATGTGTCTGGGCTGGTTTGTATGCTGGGGAAATGCCTTGTGTGATATTAGTAAGCCTGACTAATTAACATTTGCAAGGTGCTGCAAACAGTTTATGGTTCAGGATGCTACCACTGAAGAAATCAATTGCTGTTCTCTGGCCTTCCATATTTTAAAAGAAAGGAAATTCTGTGTGCTAACTGAAGTGACTGCTGGGATAGCAGTTAATCTTCAGTACCTGCTGTGCTTTTCCAGTGAGCATTCAGTAATTATGTGCAGGATCATTAGCTGGAAATGGCCATAAAGGGAAGTCTCAGGTCTGTTCTTGTGGAGGTGGCAGATTTTTTGCTGTGTCCAACCCCAGCAGAGCTGAGCATCAGTGCTGTAACACAGTCCTTTGGGCTCAATTATCTCTGTGCTTGTGGATCAGATACAGCCCTGCTGCCACTTCATAATAATCACCTTGGCTTTATTTGCATCTCTCATATTCTGCATTTCCTTTGGCACCTTTGTTTGCATCCCCTTGGCTTTATTTGCAGATATTGTTGACGGGAACCTGAAGTCCATCATGAGGCTGATCCTGGCCTTGGCCGCCCACTTCAAGCCGGGCTCTGGGAGAGCTGTGGGTGCCAGCTGTGGGGCTGGCACGGGGGGCAAGGGCTGGCCAGTGGCCCTGGGCAGCCACAGGCCCCGCTCTGCTGCTGCCATGGCCCAAGGGGCAGTGGCTGCCCTGGCCGAGGTCCGGCAGGACGTCCTGCAGTCCGGCCGCGAGGTTTTCCGGCACAGACAGAGGTAAGGAGCGTGCCCTGCCTGTGTGCCCTGCCAACAGAGGGGCCGTTGCTTTTCAAACTCGGGGCATCCCCAGCCTGACAGTGCCCGGGGTGAGGCAGCTCTGGGTGTGCTGTCTCGCACCAAAGCAGTGCCCTGGCAGGGCGCTGTCCTGGCCCCTGGTGAGGAGGGGCTGCAGGTAGCCCTGGTTCTTTTCATGCTTTACAGCAAACCCACAGCTGGGTGTCTTGTCATCCTGCTGGAAAAGAACAGGGAGTTATGGCCAAGCCAGAGGGAGCTGTGCTGCCTCATTTCCCCCACACCCTGCTGAGCACAGTGCCCTTGCTGCTGAGTCTCTTTATTCCCATTTCAAGTGAAAGAGAAGTAAAGTCTTAACTGCAGGCACTGGCCAGAGGTCTGGGAGCAGTCCCTGCCAGAAGTGAGGCATTGGGCATGTTGGACAAGCCCATTCTGTTCATCCCAGTGTCACACTCACTGCTCCAGGTGGGTTCAGGGTGTTGTGTGCTGAGTTCTGGAGGTGCTGGAGGGAGATGAGCCACGTACACGAGGAATGTGCAATTCCAAAAGTGACATTCAACACTTGCAAAAGGGGCTGTGTGGATTATTATAATAATAATAGTAGTGACATTTAGCTGGAAGCCAGATGGTCTGTTGGGGGTTCAGTTTACACGGCTTAAGGTCATTTGTCCACATGATATTGGCTCCAGGGAGCACCCACGAAGCAGTTTGGAAATGAGCTTGAAATGGTGTATTTTGTTGAAAGAACTAAATGTTAAAGGTTTGTCTTGCAAAGGCCTTGGGCCAGGAGATCTTCAGCAAAGCCAGTCCTTGTGCTGTTTGCAAATTCTCTTTCCCTTGCCTTCCCAGAGCTTTTAGAGGTTTCTAGTCACAGAGTTAGGGATGGATTTAAAAGAGCAGGGTCTGTTTGCCTGTGTTTCCCTCACTCCAAGGAGATGGGTTGGGGATCCCTGATAGGAGAACTGGCATTTTTCTGGCTGTCCCCTCCTTCTCACCTTCCTTCCATTAGCTTTTCTACCTCCCTGCTTGGGAGACAAGAAGAATTTCTGCTCCTATCAGGTCAGGCTTCCCTCATTTTATGAATCTCTCCAGAAACAGCAGCATGGATGAGGAGATTGAAAATCCCTACTGGAGTGTCCGGGCACTGGTGCAACAGTATGAAGGGCAGCAGAACGTGCCCTTGGAGCCCCACTCTTCCAGGTAAGGAGTTTTACTGCCAAGGTGTGTCCCCTCGTGGTCTTTTGCGTGATGTTCCCTAAAGTGCTGGCTCTTTTCACCATAATCTGAGTAGTTCTGGTGGAAAAGGGCATTCCCAGGTGTAGTTCCCTGCCTGATCTGGAGGATGAGGCCTCAGGAACCAAGGTCAGGACCACATGAAGTGGTCTGGTGTCTCTGTTTGCATGGATGTAGGAGAGCTGAAATGGCTTTTGAAGAAAAACCAGTACAGTGAGGGAGCTGATCCAGCTTCACAGTAAAGGAAAGCCTTTCCCTTTTCCCCCAGGGAACAAGAAACTACTTGAGGACAAAGGATTGTGCTACTGAACATGGTGGATCTCCCTCTGGATATGGTGCTTTGCTCCATTTAATCTCATCTGGAGCTGATAGGAGGGCAGAGCTGCAGCTCTTTGGCTCCCAGTGTGTCCCCAGTGAAAGCCCCAGCTCTGCCTTGCCTGGGCTGTTCCCTGAGTGCCTCAACTCTTCCCCCTCCCTTTTGTGTGGGATGGGGAGTTCATCTTCCAAGGACAGATTGCCACTGACAGTGTCTCAGCAGGCAGGACTTTCCCAGCCAATTTTTATGTACGAATAATTCTCTGTGTTAACCTGAAGAATTCAGGTTGCTTTGCCCAGCAGAGGAGAAGAATACAAGAGTTTCTATTTCCCCCCTGAATTTGCTGTATAACGTTGAGAGCACGTTTATAAATAGACATTTGGAAGAGTGTGGGACTCCCAGTGAGCCAGTACTGGACCAGTGCCTCCACGTGATGTCAGCAGTGTGCTTTGGAGGCTGTTGTTCTGGGGGAGATGGAGAAATGCTGGGCTTGGCAACAGGATTTCATGGCTAATGTCACAGGACCTTGGCACTGGCTCTTGAGCCGTGATCTCGGTGTGGCAGCGAGTGACACACTCTGGTCCCTGCTCTCACCCTTCAGTTTAAGGGGGCTGGAGTATTTTCCATCCTCTTTTACCCTGTCAGGGGTTGTCAGGCAGCTGCTGTTTGCTCATGTGTGGCTGTGTTTTTGTGGCGAGTGATAATTTCTGGGCACATCCCAGATCGTGGTTTTTACTTTTCCCCCAAATGTCATGAATTCAATGGTGATATTACTGCTGGTAGGACAGAATACTGCAGGAATCTTTACAGAAGTGATCAGAGATTAGCCAAAATTGGGAGCAATCAGCCCTCCAGCTCCTGGGGGTGTCGTGCTGACACCAGTCTGCTTGATGAAAACAAGATGCTTTCTCTTCCCTTCCAGGAGGAGCTGGACTTGCTTAGTTATGGGAACTGGTTGGGATAAACAAGACACTTTTTTTATCAGTGAGAGATGTGGTTATTGAGCACAGCCCCCCCTCCATCAGCCCCTCCTGCTGCCGTGTCCCAGGGCAGCTTCTTCCCTGCATTAACCCCTCTCTGACACCTCACAGCCCCAGCAGCAGAATTCCCAGAGGCAAAACCTGCGGCAAGCCAAGGCAGCTGAAATGATTCATGGAAAATTCTCCAAAAATCAGATGATTCCCAGGCTGCCGAGTCCCCTCACCCATCCCCACCTCCCTTTCCCCTCCCCTTCCCACCAGCATTCCCTCCCCCACCCCGAGCCAGGCTCAGAGAAAGGCTCAGCCTCGCACAGCCTGTGTGACAGCAGGAGGGAGAGGAGCTGAAGGAAGCCTTTCCTGGGGCTGGGAAGAGCTGCCTGCTGCCTTCCCAGCCCGCAGCCCAGGCTGGAGGTGCAGGGAAGCCTCAGCTCGCAGCAGCAGCAGCAGCAGCAGCAGCAGCAGCAGCAGCATCTTCCCTCGGCTGGTCCCCGGCATCCGCAGGAGATGCTCCGGGTCTGAAGGGGGCAGGATGGGATGAGAAACACCCCCGGCAACCCGGAGCCTTGTGATGCAAACAACTGAGCAAAATGCAGCAGCAAGAGACAAATAGCAGCAACCCGAGAGGAAGAGCAGCAAAAGCCAAAGCCAGGCTGCAGAATTCCCTGACTCTGGAATCCAGCCCGTCCGTGGGGGCTGCGGATCTGCCGTTCTTGCAGAGACCCTGAGGGTTCTTTTTCTTTTTTTTTTTTT
>VXBA01004700.1:111928-124755 GCA_013399895.1 Serilophus lunatus
TTTTCTTTTTTTTTTTTTCTTTTTTTTTCCCGGTTTTCTGCTGTGGATTTTTCAGCAATCTGGCTTGCAAGTGTTTCTCCAGTAGTTTGACAGGAGCTGGCGTCCTCCCCCCACTGGATCCTGAGCATGTGAAGGGGCAAGGCATGTCTGGAGCCAGAACCCCCAAACTCCCAGGGAAACGGATTCTGTGAGGCGAGAGGTTAAAGTGGGATCATGGGAGGGAAGCAGGTCAAATGGTGAGCGATTGTTGCCATTGTCATGTGGAACAGCAGGGATGGGGTGTTTATTAGGACGGTGAGAACTCTGGGGCTGCTGCCCTAAATCCTTGACTGACACCTCCGGGACTCGGGGGAGAAGGGATGTGGGTTAAGGAGCCAAGTGGTGAAAGGAATAAAGTGGACCAGTTTGCATCCTGAGCGTGTCTTGGATAGCTTTAATTTCCCGTGTTTCTGCATGCTTTAATGGTGAATTGTTAATGGACTTTAAAGAACAAGTTGCATCAGTGGGTGTTTCGTATTCTAGGGGGGGGGACTGATACCAAACCTGGGTGTCTCCAGAATGAAGCTGATAATGTAGGAGACAGCCTGGCCTGTGCTGCTGCCTCTGTCGTGTCTGGTGTGCTTGGGGCTTGTTACTGATGCCATGTGAGCCCATTAAAAACAGGAAAACTGCCTGGGAATGCCTAAGGAATTACCTGTAAAACTCTCTATATTGTGGAAACCTGTAGCAACCTCTTAATCCACCTGGGCTCCCTTGGCTTGGCTTTGGGCTGTGGATCCAGGGCTGAGAGGCAGATTTGGAAGCACATTTGGATGTTATTTCCAGGCTCTTTTCCCCTTGTTTTCCATCCTGCTCCTCTTCTCTAGTTCCCTGCCCTTGCCCATCCCTGCTCCACCACCTTCTCCCCCAGCCATGTTTTTCTAGGACAGCTCATCCTTTCATCTTTTGCATGGATGAGAACCAGCAGTGCCTTATCAGGGTGAGGGCCCAGAGCATCAGCTGAGAGAATATGTGGGGTTGGAAATACTGAGACCTGTTCCTAGAAGGAGGTAAAACCCCTCCTGGAGCTGCTGGCCCTGTTAGATGAGCTGGGCTGTACCTGTGTTGTGTGAATGCTTCACCCTTTTCCTCTGACCCTTATTGCATAATGCAACCCCAACAGAACTGCCTGGGCTCCTGAGTGAAATAATAAACATAATTAAAAACTATAATTTTATGCTGTGCCCCCATTCAGCAGCGAGCAGGAGCAGGGGGCTGATGTTGTAGATGTTGTATAAAAAACATGGTTAATGAGAGACTGCTGTAATGGGGTTAAAATTCCTGAAGGTAAATCCTTGAGCAAATCCAGGTGCCCTGGAGCCCTCCAACAACCATGCACACACCTGAAAGGACAGGTACTGTAGCTGTTAGAGATTTCCAGTTAAAAAAAAATCAATTTTTTTTTTTTGCTTGCATTTATCTTCCCTTTAACACAGGGAAAGTCTGGGCCATGAAAAGCAGGCTGCAGGTCTGTAATATCAATGAGGAGCAGGCTCCCCTGGCCGTGGGAGTGGGGCAGACAGGAGCAGCAAGTCATTTCCATCTCTATTGCAGGGCTATTCTCATCCTGTGGGACAGCAGCAGCAGTGCTGGGAAGATGCAGAGAGCGAGCTGTTGAAGCCTCTTATTTCTCTAAACCTATTATATTATTCCCACACTGTTTTCTTTTTGTTCTCTGCCCTTTGTTTCTGCGTTGGGGAGAATGAAAAATTAACTCCTGCTCACACTTTGCAAGGATTAATTCCTGCCACTTTGGAGGTACATTGAATGGGTCAGTGAGCTTCAGCCACCTTTTGATGTTGTCTGGGTGATGCATTTAGGAAGAATTTCTAGGGAAAAAAAAAAGATTGCTTGACCCTCCCAGTCAGCTGAGATGGCTCCAGTGAAAACATGAGGGTGCTTTCAAGAAGTTTGAACATGAGTGAGCAGAATCTGACTTCCAGAAGTATTTTGCCCTTGGGATTTCAAGTTGAAGTGATGCTCCTGAAAGCTGGAGAAAGACATGAAGCAAGACAGGGTGGCTTTTTTGCTCAGCTTGTGGTAAATTATTTCTGAGAGTGGTCTTACCCCTGTGTGAGTGTCTTGAGTTCTGTGTGTCAGTCTCACACTTGCATTCTGTTTGGGAAGAGGAGGGGAGATGTGGTGTTCATCAGTTGTCTTGTTGTCACACTGGCATGCAAAAAAGGGACATGCCCAGCTTGGTTTGTTAAAGGCTTCTCTAGGATGCAGATAGTTGAGTTGCAATAACCCTGTCTGCAGGATTTTTTTAGCTTAGATGTTGGTCAGCACTAAAGGAGCTGTTCCTTCTTTCTCTGCAGTCTCACATCTCCCAGCCCTGTCCACAGTGCAAAGAGTGAATCCACTGTAGCCCCATCAGAGGAGAAGGAAAGGCTTGTGACCCTCCACACTGAAGAAGCAGAAACCAAACCAGGTACCTTGCAGATAATTCCTTACTGGGACTCAGTTGTAGGATAAACTTGCTGAGAAGTTTCCCCAGGGGCTGAAGTCGCTTAATGTTGTTTCCAGTGTGTCCTTGGTGCACCCACCAACACTGAGCTGCTCTGAAAACCCCGCAGGGGCTTTGCTGCCCTGTGCATTGTCCCCTGTGCTGAGCTTTGAATCAGGTGCACCAAAGTTATCTGGGATTTATTTGTATGGAGAAAAGTTTACCTAAGGAACGAGGCATAAATCCTTGAGGTTAGACAAGCTGTCCCACCTGTAGCAGCTTCCTTGGTGCGAGGTGCAGGTCTTTCCTGGGCTCACCTGGCTCTTGTGACCACATCCAGCTGCTCTCTCTCTTCCAGAAGAGACTGATCCTCATTTCCAGCCTGAGTGGCAAGCAGGGAACTCCGGGTCATACGTGGAGAATTCATGGGAGGAGCAGCTTTTGGAGCAACAGGACCACTTGGAAAAGGAGATGGAGGAGGCCAAGAAGATGATTTCGGGTTTGCAGGTAATAGATTTCTCTTCTCAGCCACAGTTCCCTGCCAGGTGAAGGGTGTGGAGAGAGGAAGGTTTATTTTGCTGTGAAGGCTGACAATGGGTGATGCTCATTAAGAGTAATTTGGGTGAACTGGGAGAGGGCAAAGGCACTGAGCTGTGGTAAGAATGGACCCACTGCAGAGAGTCTAAACCAGAGCCTGTGTTTTGAAGGGGATTGTGTCTGGGTTTGGCTGGAGCCCAAACCCCAGGTGGGTTTTCCTGGGCTTGCCCCTGTCCCCTGGGGCTGTGCTGGCTCTGTGCTGGCAGTGCTCATGTGTTACTGTGCAGGATGCTGAGGATTCCCCAATGTTTTCCCACGTGCTGGAGGCTTTGTTCCAGCCTGAGAGAGCTGAGCAGTGTCCTGTGATTTGTGATCACAAGTAATGAAGGGAGACAAGGGACAGCAGGAAATCAATCAGGATTCCCAGAGCTGATCAGGGGTCACGGTCCTGCATCAGTCTTTCCATGAGCTTGGCTGAACTCTCATATTTGGGCACATTCTCCACACAACTATTTCTCTGTGGGACTCTTTCCCTTGCTGCCCTGTTCCCCAGCCCCTCCCTGACCCTCAGCCCCGTGTGTTTGACTCTGCATGGGGAATAGAGCCCCTGATCCATATGGAAAAGACACTAAACTCTCTCAGGAATATCCCTTTCTGTTTGTGCTGGGAACCATAGTGGCTTTGAGTTGTAAATATTGATGTGGCAGTAAACAAAGCAGAGCTTGTGTGAGAAGCCCAGGCAGCTGGGCGGGCACTTTCCCTGGGGACAATGGGCAGGACACAAAAGAGTCCAAAAAAAAAAAATTCCTTGGTTCCCTGGTAAAATCTGGTTGCATTATGTGCCCACTGGGAGCAGAGAGAGGAGGCACTGGGGGGACTGGCATGTCCTGTTCCTCCAGCCCTGGGTGTTCCAGGAGGGAGGGTGAGCAGCTGGCACTGCCCCCCCCCTTCATCTCCTGGGGGTAGGGAGAGGCAGCTGATGTTGCAAGCCAAGAAATGGGATTTGATTAATCGATTTTATTCCTCTTACTCAGTACTTTAGGGCCTCCAGACCCTGAGGGTTTGACTGAAATATTTGGGATCTGATGTACCCTATAAGGTGCCAAGACTGAGACAGACTCCTCTCCCTGAAAATCTGAGTTCTTGTCCTTGTTTGGTGGGGGAGAGTGTTGGCTGACACATCCCTGGGAGAGCTTTTTTCAGGGGATAAATATTCTTGTTCATTCCTGATAAAATCTAATTATTTCCGAGGGGAATAAGTCAGCAGAGTGGAAAATGAAACTCTTTAGAGACTGTTGATATGGCTGAGTGTTGGTCAGAGCTGCAGCTCACCTATTGCCCTTTTTTCCCATTTCATCTCCCCAGGCTTTGTTGCTCAATGGGTCTTTACCTGAGGATGAGCAGGAAGGCTCCTTTGAACTTAGTGAACGTGGAGCCTGCCCTGAAGAGCAGCTGGTGAGCACATTTCTGTGCCTGCACCCCCCTGCCTTCTGCCCTGGTCTGCCCCAGGCAGGGGTTGCTCAATGGTAATGGTGATACTTTGCCTTCAGATCATCATCCGAAGTCGCCTGGACCAGAGTGTGGAAGAAAATCAGGACCTAAAGGTTAGAGGGTGACAGAATGGGGGGGGAAAGAGAGGTGTTGGACCAAGAGGTCTTTGCAGGCTGTCCTGCTTGATTTTGGGGAGGAAATGAGGTGAGGATGGAGCAGGGTGGATATGATGGATGGTGTGGGGAGTATATTCTGTTAGAGCTCTGGGATCTGTTCTGGTGCTGGGAGAAGTATTTGATGTGGCCCTGAAGGACAGATCTGGGGGCAGTCTGTTCTGGTTTTAACAGCAGGGCTTAAGGGAGCTGCTCAGCTCTTTGTCATGTTTGTAACTTGTTAAAATTGCTCTTGGATGTTCTTGGATCCGTGGGAAAAGGTGGGATGTGGTTACTTGTGCAGCAGGTGTCTGGGGACAGGGAGCTCTGACTTGGTTGTGAAGGGGTGACAAGATGCCATTTAATCAAGTTGTGTTGCATTTACAGAAGGAGCTGCTGAAATACAAACAAGAAGCTCGAAACCTGCAGGGGATAAAGGTGAGGGAAGGGACATTCCAAATACAAATAGTAAAGCTTTAGAGTCTGCTGCAGCAGCCATACACCTCTGAGGAATCTCAGACTGTGGAAGTTGTCCTGGGGGGTTTGGAGGTGAGGGATCCTGTGGTTTCTTCCTGGCTTAAGGCAGGTACAAGCAGTTGGGTCTCCTGGTTTCTGTTCTGTTCTGTCTGTAGGTCATATGCCCCCTCTTTCTTTCTGTTTCTCCCAAATATAATGAGGCTCAGTTTGCCAGCTTGGTTCTCCTGGCTCTTTTTCCTTCTCCTTCCTCTGTCTTGGGGTGCACTCAGCAGCATTGGCCCAGTGAACTCATCCTTGACAGCAGAGTTAAAAGAGCCCGGGGTATCCTTGTCCTCCTCAGGAACTGTTCAGTTTGGAGTTGTGAGCACTGATAATCTACTCCTGAGCAGGGGTATTTTTAGAGCTGCCTGTCAGGCTCCTGGGAAGGAGGCAACCAGCAGTAGCTGTCCAAGGTAGAGCTCCAGGCCCTGAGTGAAAGGTGCTGAATTAGTCCTGACTTTGGCCTCTTCAGAGAGGATTTCACTGCACAACTAGGTCACACTGAGAGCTTAAGTTTCCTTGTGTCCTGGGCTGACATTGGCCCCTCTGTGCCCTCTGGGTGCTGCAGATGTGTGGCTGCATCACCTTCCAAAGGCACAGCTGCTTTTCTTCCACAAGAGCCAAAGTCAGGCCATTTCTGGAGTGGGAAGTTTAGGTCAAAGCACAGGAATCCCTCTGATGGCTGGAATGTTGGCAGGGAAATCACTTTTGGGTAAGAGAAAGGCAGGAGGGCTGAGAGGCCTTTGGGCAGGTGTCTGTTCACCTCCTGCTCTCCTTCTGCCCTGAGTGGCCCCAGTGTGTTATGGCCACTCCTCAGGGAAGGGTCTGTGCCCTCCTTGCACCTTTCTGCACTGAATTTCTCTCCCTAGGATGCTCTACAGCAGAGGCTGGTTCAGCAGGATGCCTCAGTGCTCCAGCTAAAGCAGGAGCTGCTCAGAGCAAACATGGACAAGGAGGAGCTGCACAACCAGAACGTGAGTCACTGCTGCTGCCAGGGTTATTTTAGGAGGAGGTGGGTGGCCCTGAGGGCTCCAACAGCCACAGGGCTGAGCTGGTGGTCGCAGCAGAGTTCTTGGGGTCGTGGGACAGTGAACAAGCAGTCAAAGGTCCCTGCTCAGTCCACACTGCACTCAGTCCACTGGCCAGCTGTGAGATTGGAGATTCCTGACCTTCACTCCCACTTCCCATCCTCCAAGACCTTCAGCTGGAACAGGGAGGGGCTTTCCCTGATGGTTTCAGTGCAGTTCCATTTTTTACCAGGTGGCACCTTGACCCCTGGAGCTGCCATGGGCACCGTGCCTCTGGAGAGAGAATGGCAAGGAAGGGGCTGTCCTGGCCAAGTGTTGCCATCCCTGGACACCAGCTCCCTTCAGCTCTGCAGATATTTGGTCACCCTTTAGCACAAGGGGCAGAGGTTGGCAGGAATACCTGCCTCACACACGTGTGTTATTTCTGCAGGTTGATCTTCAGAGGAAGGTTGAGGAGAGAAACAGGCTCCTGGCAGAATACAAAGTAATGGAACCTCTTCACTGGGGGCTTTGGGGGGAAGCAGCTGGTGGTGCTTCAGTTTGGGAATTTATTTTTTTTTGTCTTGCCTCTGGGAATGGCACTGTGGGTAATGAAGAAGTTGCAGTAGCCATGGATGTTTGGGATGAGATGGAGGGACCAGATGTTCTGTGTTCTATCCACAGCTTTTTACAGTAGATTTTTTTATTGTCACATTTTTTCTGTGCTGGCTTGCTGAGTGTCTAACACTAGGGCAGAAACCTGGAAGATCAGGATGGGTTACCTGGCTGTCCTCTGATCCCTCGGGAATCTTCTCTGGCCTTGGTGTAGTGAATCTTTGGGCAAGAGGACTCTGGGCAATAACAACCTGAGCTGTATTTTCAAAAACAAAAGCCCTGACACTCAGCTCTGACCTCTGGCTGGAAGGACACACACTGTGCCAGTCCCCTGATCCTGCCACGGGAGGAGGACTGTGCCCCTGACTCCCAGTTGCTGTGTTGCAGAAGGAGCTGTGCCAGAAGGATCGGCACCTGCAGCAGCATCAGACCAAACTGGATGAGATGCTCAGGCAGCTCTCTGAGGCCAGCTACCAACAGGTACAGAGCAGGGGGGGCTGCACTGGGGGCCTGCCACTGCCCTGGGGGGCTCAGTGTGTGCTCACTCCTCTGCTCTGCTCCCAGGTGGATCTGGAGCGGGAGCTGGAGCACAAAGAGGCCCTGCTGGCTCACTGCATGAAGAGGGAAGCTGAGGAGGTATGGGGAGCCTTGGGCCACACGTCCCACTGCTGGGCTGGTGTTTCTGTCCAGCACCCCCAGAAATCCCCCACTTCATCCCAGTTAGACCAGGAAGTCCTGTGCAGTCAGTGTTCTCCCAGGGTCTGCCTCTTTTTCTCCACCTGCATGTGAGCAACCAGGTTCATGCTCTGCCTGCACATTCCCTAGGGAATGTGTTTACCTGGGAGAAAAGGGCAGTCACATCACTGAGGTGGAAAGCATTCATGCCCCTCCCGTTTTGAAGTTGATAAATTGGGATCTCTGGGGAGGGCCCAACACTCACATCCCTCGTGGCACCTGCATCTTCCCCTGAACAGGTGATGGCTTACAGCAGTCACAGTGCTCAGAGCAATGGCTTTCTCCAGACAGCAGGAAAAGCAGCTGCTCCCACAGCCCACCGAGGGGTAAGTGCACCTCGGGGGTCTATTCCCAGCCAGGTATCCTGGGAGATTTCCCCTTGCCACGAGCTGTGGCTTCAGATGGGAAGGGAGCAGCCTGGAGGTGCCTGACTCGTGGTCTCTTGGGCAGACAAATGACTTGCAGCTGGTCCGTGACGCCCTCCGCAGCCTCAGGAACAGTTTCAGTGGCCACGACCCCCAGCACCACACCATTGACAGCCTGGAGCAGGGGATCTCCAGCCTCATGGAGCGGCTGCACCGCATGGAAACGCAGAAGAGGCAAGAGAGAAGGGTAAAGGCAGCTTTAGGTTGGATATCAGGGGAAACTTCTTCCCAGTGAGAGTGATCTCCCACTGGGATGGGCTTCCCAGGGAGGTGGTGGAGTCACCGTCCCTGGATGTGTTCAAGGATGGGTTGGATGATGAACTTAGTGGCATGGTTTACATGGTTTGGATGGTATAGATGGTACAGATGTTAGGCTGATGTTGGGTAGGTTGTTAACCTAGGTAAAGGTTGGACTTGATGATCTCCATGATCTTTTCCAACCTTATTAATTCTGTGTGTAACTTCTGCCCCTCACACACAGCCCAGAGCTGAGCAGCACTGAGAGCTCCACCTGGGAGTGACACTTTGTTCTCATTCTCTTGGCTTTACACCCTAGATCCGGGGGAAATCACCAGCAAGCAGAGCAGCAAATGAGTGTAGAGACTCCTGGCCTCCCAAATCCAGTAAGTGCCTCGCAGCTCCTGCCCTTCCAGTGCCACTCTCGCTGTTCCCTGGCCAGAGTCCAAGGCACAGAGCATCCCCTTGGGAATCCTTCCACCTCCAGCTCTACCCGCACAGCCACATCCCTCCCTGTGCCCTCTGCTCTGCAGACCAGACTTCCCTGCAAAGGGAAGGGGACACAGAGTTCCAGCTGCTTGTTTACAGAGCACCAGCACAGTGGGAGTGCGGGCCACTCCAGCAGTACTGCAGTATAAATAACCGTGAGAGTCACTGGGATGGGTGGGAAAAGGCACGTTATTCCAGCTTTCCTGCTGCTTTGCACCATCTAGTGGGCACAGATAACTGTACAGTTCCCTCTTTCCCTCGGTGTTTGTATACCCACATAACAGCACATTCCCTTCTGGCAACACCTTTTTTTTTCCTGCACACAAGGAGCCTTAAAACCATAGTTCCTCAGCGTGACCCTGCCCCTGCTTCAGCTCTTGGCACAGCACCTTGCAGGGAAGCAGGACACAAGGCAATAGTGAGAGAGACAAACACAAAGGAGCAGAGAGGAATCCATGCACCACCCCCCTGTCCTGGCCAGAATGGGAAGATGGGGAGGGCTGTTTTTCCTGGCTGCTGATCCATCCCTTGATGCTTTGCAGAGCTGCCTCATTCTCACAGCACCCCAGTGATGAGCACCAGTGCCTGCACCAAAGTGTTGTACTTCACCGACCGCTCCCTCACCCCTTTCATGGTCAGCATACCAAAGAGGTGAGGCTGTGCCCTGCTGGCACTGCTCTGCCCCTCACACCATCCCTGGCCATTTCTGGGAGCGAGCCCAGCCTCTGCTGGGCATGGATTTGGCCAGTGGGATTTCATACCCCTGGCTGGGGAAGGTTTCCTGCAGGAGCTCCCCTGAGCTGCTGTGCCTGTTCTCCCCCTGCAGGTTAGGGGAAGTGACTCTGAAGGATTTCAAGGCAGCTATTGATCGGGAAGGAACCCACCGGTACCACTTCAAAGCCCTGGATCCAGAGTTTGGCACGGTCAAGGAAGAGGCAAGTGTGGAATTGAGATAGCACTGCTTTGGGTTCGGTGTCACCACCCTGGAGACAGTGGTCACCTCACTTTTAAACTAATGAAATATTTGAACTTGGCCCCAGCAGAGTGTTTTCCCAACTGTAGGTGGAACTCCTGCTGTGCTAAAACTGGATGTTTTCAGCTCCAGCCAGAGCAGTTCCACGAGTGTGATTGCAGAACCCCTTGGGCAAAGAGCTGGCTCTGGGCAAAGCCAGTGTGTGACACAGCACTGCTCAGGGGACAGGGGGGGAAAAAACCCAGACTGCACTTCTGCCCCTTCCAATGCCTTTATAAAACCTTTTCTACAGTGCCTCCCATTGCAAAAACCTTATGTTTTCAAAAAACCTCCTCCTTTCTTTTAAAGGTTTTTCAGACAGAACTGTGTTAGTGGCATCATTTCCTTTGTATGCTGCCTTGCAGCCCTGCTCGTGCTCAGGATGGTGCTGGTGTGGATTGGATTCATTAAAGGTTATTGGGATAGTTCCTGCTTCACAAATTGATTTAGACAAGTGCAAAGGGTCACCCTCTCTGGGAAAAGTCAGCAGCAACAGCTGGAGGCTGTAGTCTGGATCAGAAAAGGCATGGTTTGGTGTCTTTAGTTTACCTTTTCTGTCAAAAAAAGGTAATAATCTTTGCAGTTACTGGTTAAAGAGGCTTGGTCTGTTTTTACCTCAAACCTGAAAAGATGACTCTTATCTCAGCCATCATTCTGGGCTGTGAAGGGAAATGTGAGGTTGGATCTCCCTTCATGCCTCTGCTGCTGCTCACACTGTGGGACAGAGGCGTCCACACTCCAGATGTGACCTGGGCTCCCTTTTTTTATTTTGTAGGTGTTCCATGATGATGACATCATCCCTGGCTGGGAGGGGAAAATTGTGGCCTGGGTGGAAGAAGACCACGGGGAGAATTAATGGAGCTTCTAAGTCTTGTTTCTATGGAAACCTGTGACTGGCTGCTGAGCTCAAAGGATGCCCCACAAGGCTGGGAGCTGGAAGGAGGCCAGTCCAAGCTGCCAAAAAAACAGCCTCTCTGCAAACAATGCGTGCATGTCGTGTGCATGGACACCTGGCCCCTGACTGCCCCTGCCCAAGAGCAGATGGTGTTCTGAGACTGGAATGCCAGGTCTGGGAGGAAAGAAACACCTGACTCTGTCCTGTCAGCTACATCCTGAAGGCCTTAGTGATGCTCTGCTCCCTTCTGCTCCTCCATTCCTTCATCCAGTGTGTGCTGCAGACTGAACTGGGCCTTTCAAGTGTTACATAAATCTGCACTGATGGCAAAAAAAAAAAAAAGTGAAGCTTTGCCTTCATGAGTCAGAAGAAGCCACTGGAGTCTGGGAGCTGAAGGCTGGACCACTTTATATCCTGGACTTGCACGTGGTGTGGGAGCAGGGGGAACTTCGTGGACATTCCACACTGACAGTACCTGCCCTGGGGAGGGAAGGGTCTTGGGGAGGTTTTGTGCATGGTCTGGAGCAAAGCTCCCTTTCTCCCAGCCTCAGGCTCCCCTTCCCAAGCCCTGCTTTGCCCCCTTGCTCTCCAAGGCTGTTTGTCACCTCCAAGGTCCTCAGGGTTTGCTGTTGCCATGGGGGCTGGGGGATCTTGGTGCTTGTTCATTTGCTGAAGGATTCCACGTGTGGGATTGAGCTCTGCCTGCACTCCTGTCCTCTCCTCTGTCACCTCCTGTGCCACCCATTGCCAGGGCCACCAAGCACTTCCCTGGGGTGCTCCATGCTGAAGGACCAGGAAATAACTGCTTGGGAGGGAACAAGCCCTAAAATCCCTGAGAAGGGGGGAAGTTCTCCTTGGTTGTGTTATTTGTCTCTACATTCCCTGTCTCTGCAGCCACTGTGGACTCAACTGGGAGGTCAAATGGCAAGTCAGGGCTCTGCTCCTTCCCAGTACCTGTGGCCCTTCCCTGGGTGATCTGTGTGTGCTGTGCATGGGGCTGGGAGAGGGGGGACCCGGTTTTACTGTTTTATATTAACATGTCCTTTTGTAAAACATGTTCTTGGAATTATTTTGTACCAATTTACATTTGTCTGAGGACTGTGGATATTTTTATACTAGTGCAAGTGCTCTCTGTATATTTCTGCACGCATTATACTGTGTTTTACTCATTTCCTAGTGGGTGCTGAGATCTTTTGTATATTCTGTTAACCCAACACTGGGCTTGTGACTTTGGTTTCACTATGGAAATCCAACTACATACTACTGGGGTTTATATTTTTGCCAGCTTTAATGGGCAGGAACAATACTATTAATTTTCTCAGTGCTTCACTGTCCAGGAGGTAGCTCAAGGGTCTTATGTTTGGCAGTCAGCTTATTCTGGAATGTGCTGTTAGTATCACATCCCAGACTTGCCTTTTTCACTGTTTAGCATTTATCTCTTTCAAATTTAATTTCCTTTTCCTATATTTGTAACAGCCCCCCTGTGGAGTCAGAATTAGAGAAATCACAGGATCAGAGGGTAGCTGGGGTTGGCAGGGGCCTCTGGAGCCCACCCAGGCAGGGCCCACAGGAATTCCCGGTGCATTTGGGATGGGCAGCTGTCCCAGGGCTGGGCCACCCTCCAGGGAAAGCTCTTCCTCGTGTTTCACACCATGGCCATCGCTCCTGTTCCTGCATCCCGGAGGAGAGTCCGGCACCCCCTGGCCCAGCCCGAGGCCGCTCCCTCTCATCCCATCCCTTGGCCCCTGGGAGCAGATCCCAGTCCCGCCCGGCTCCCCCCTCCTGGCGGGGGTTGGGGAGGAGGCTCAGGGGGCACCTGGAGTTCTTGTGTCCGGGCTGAGCCCCTCTCCAGCTCCGTTACCCTTCCCTGCTCCTGTCCCGGCCGCTCCCATTAAATTCCAGCCCGTCCCCTCCTCCCCCAGCGCCGGCCGATCCCAGCTCCTCCTCTTCCCCTCTCATCCCGTTTCATCCCCGTCCCCGCCCAGGGCGGTCCCGGCCGATTCCACCGCGTGCCGTGTCCCGATCCATCGTGTCCCGATCCATCCCGCCCCGCCCCGCCCCGCGCAGGGCGGGCTCCTTCCATCCCATCCTTCCCCTCCCATCCCGATCCCACGCCGTCCCGTCGATCCCCTCCCAGTCCGTCCCAGTCCGTCCCAGTGCGGGGCGGTCTCTGCGCCGGTCCCGCCCCGCCGCCGCTTTACGGCCGTGCCCGGCTGTCGCGCCGCTCCGCC
>VXBA01004700.1:126145-152101 GCA_013399895.1 Serilophus lunatus
GTGGCAGTGCCCTGTGTGTGACACTGCCCTGTTCCCCACAGGTGGCCCTGCCAGCACTGTCCCCCACCATGCAGATGGGCACCATCGCACGCTGGGAGAAGAAGGAGGGTGACAAGATCAACGAAGGGGATCTCATAGCAGAGGTACCCTGGGTGCTGTCCCTGCCTCAACACACACCTGGGGTGTAAGGCCACACATCCTGCTGGGAATGGGTGGCTAACAGCCCTTCAGAGCTGGCTGCCACTTCTCCTGAGCACTTAGCACTGTTTGAGGGCAAACCTCTCTAGAGCTGGTGCCCACTGGGTGGTTTCTCCAGAGCCCTGTGTGTTGTGACTGGAAAGCTCTGAGCTCCCCAGTTCTGCTGCCATCACCATGTCCTGTTCTCTCTCAAAGGTGGAGACAGACAAAGCCACAGTTGGCTTTGAGAGCCTGGAGGAATGCTACTTGGCCAAGATCCTGGTGCCAGAAGGAACAAGAGATGTTCCTATTGGGGCCATAATCTGTATCACAGTAGAAAAGTATGTATTTTGGTAACCCTGGAGTTGAATTCTCTCTCTTTTTGGGGTGCCTGGTGTGAAAGGCCTAGAGACCATCTCCTGACTGGGTTTGGGGCTCTGTGTTTTTTTTCTAGGCCTGAACATATCGATGCCTTTAAAAATTACACCCTGGATGCTGCAGCAGCTGCTCCTCCTGCAGCCTCAGTGCCTCCCCCTCCAGCTGCAGCTCCCTCCCCACCACCTCAGCCTTCTCCTCAGGCTCCTGGCAGCTCTTACCCTCCTCACATGCAGGTAAGAGAGCAATGCTCCTGCTTTAAGGCTTGTTGCCCTCTTTTTGTGTCACTGGCATTGCTGCCTGCAGGGCATTTTGTCCTGTAAACTGTCTGGAGTGGGAATTTGTAAGCCACAATTGCAGGAGTGTGTGCTTGTTTGCTTGAAAAACCTGCTATGTTTGCATTTTTTGGACAGTTCTGGTATAAAAAGACCTCATGTTTAATGTGAAAAAGCTCTTCAGAGCAGAGCTCAGGTCTGTGATACTCTGATGAACACACCACATGGGTTTGTGAGGGACTGAGTTGTGCTTGTGGATCATCTTTTTACCTTTCTGAGATATTGAAGTGTACATCCACTGTTGCCTTGGAGCACTTTGTACCAGGGTGTTGCTGTGACATTCTGAAAAAGAAAATCTGAAATACTGGACCTCATCTCGCAGATAAAACGTGTGGGAACTGGTTTTTCTGAGATGTTACTCCAAATCCATCATTCAAGAATTAATTAGAGGCTTCTTAATCTGTGTTTTAGCTACTAAACTTCCCTCTGCTTGCCTCCTCTCTCCAGTTTTGCCCCCATTGTGTTTGTCACAGACAGAGTGACTTCCCTCAGCCTTCCTCTTAGCCTTGCAGGGAGCAGCTGCAGGATTCTCCCAGTGTGATGGTGGGAATGGTTGTTTTCATACAGAGATCTCTTGCTTTCTTGCTCAGGCCTTGCTAAGAGAAGCCAAAGCAGCACTGTGGGACAGCACTGTGCTCTGCTGTCATGGAGCCAGAGCTAGGAGAGCATTAAAGGCTGGCTGCTGCTCCTTTAGGTTGGCATCATTTCTCAGGAGTTCAAACTGTCTTCCTGATCCTTTTGGATTACCAGGATCTGATTGTCTTGTGTTCTCTGGCTTCCCAGATCACTCTCCCTGCTCTGTCACCTACCATGACAATGGGCACAGTGCAGAGGTGGGAGAAGAAAGTTGGGGAGAAGCTGAATGAGGGAGACTTACTGGCCGAAATTGAGACAGATAAAGCCACAATAGGTGAGTCCAAAGCCAAGAATGGATCCCTGAAAAGGATCCAGTAGCCTCTGCCAGCTGTTCTCTGGCTGCTCGGGGTGTGGGACAGCTCAAACAAGTTCTCCTTGCATTGGGGAGCTAAACACTGGAGCTCCTAAAAACACTTTCCCTCCCTCATCAATCCTTCTTGGGATTGATGGAGTGCATGGAGAGGTTCCCCTACTAGTTGCTCTGAAAAGGATTCTCCTGCCACAAAAAACAGGACAGGGCTTTAGCTACCAGAGTCTCCAGAAGCTCTTCAGCTCTACCAGGCACCAAAGCAGTGTTGTTTCTCTCCCTTGCAGGCTTTGAAGTGCAGGAGGAAGGTTACCTGGCAAAAATCCTGGTGCCTGAAGGAACAAGAGATGTGCCACTAGGAACTCCCCTCTGCATCATTGTGGAGAAAGAGGCTGATATTCCAGCCTTTGCTGACTACCAGGCTGCTGCAGTGACTGACATGAAGGCACCAGCTCCTCCTCCTCCTCCCCCTCCACCAGTAAGGACCATTCTCAGGGACCCCTCAGGAGTCTGATCTGAACTGTGGTGCTGGTTTGACAGTGTGAAACCAGGGCTTCACACCAGCAGTGTTTCTGATTTGGGAGTGCAAGGCTGATCCCTGTGTTGATGAGAAGTGATGACTGGTTTGCCCTCAGGTTTCATTCACTGTGGTCTCTTCTCCAACCCATTGCTTGTGCCAGTTCTAATGCCTCTTAATCCTTGAAAATGGGAAGCATGAGTTCTTTATTTCACCTTTTTTTGTGTGTGTAAAGAGCATCTCAGTTGGTCTCCTTCCCTTAGAGTTTCTGATTTAATTTCTGGCACTGGGCAACATCTCTGAATGTGAAAATTCCTTCACATTAGTGACTATCTTTGCTATTCTCTTGGTAATTAGATGGGCCAGCTCTTCTACTGTACCTTCCCCTGATGGCTTTCATTCTTCTGTTAAGGTGATGCCAACTCCTGCTGCTGCTCCCACTCCCCAGCCTGCTGCTGCTCCCACTCCAGCAGCCCCCACAGCTGGGCCCCCTTCCCGGACAGGAAGGCTCCTGGTCAGTCCCCTGGCAAAGAAACTGGCAGCAGAAAAAGGGATTGACCTTGCCCAAGTGAAAGGTATGCTTCCTTTCCACTGTCCCTATAGATCCATGATTCCCTGCTCTTTTCCTTCCTGACTGTGCAGTTTTCCTCACCAGGAGTTGTGTTAAAGGATTTCTGTGTGTTGAATTTAGAAGCAAAGCCCTGTTGCAAATAGTTTAAATCCTCTGACATTTTTCCTTTGGCTCCCTCAGGCACTGGACCAGATGGCAGAATAACCAAGAAAGATGTGGAGTCATTTGTGCCATCAAAGGCTCCTCCAGTGAGTAAGCTGGAAATGTGTAAGAATGGATGTACAGGAAAGGAGATGCTCTGTAGAAGTGCAGTTCCTGCCTGGAACTGGCATTGCTGGCTTGTGTGGGCTATGAGGCTGTAAAGCTAAACCTGTCAGAAACACAGATAAAGCTTTATTCCTTTATTTGTCCCTTTGATATTCCACTGAGAAAAAAAGCCAGTGTGCTCCCAGCCCTCCATTTGGTCATGGATTGAGGTCAGCTCAGTCCCAACTGAAGCAACAGTGCTGAAAAGAGGTGATCAGAAGGAAAGCCAGACTTAGGAGCCAGCAGCCTGCTGTCCTTTTTGCTCCCACTCTGTTCTGGTACCATGGCTTTTCTGAGCTGCTGGAGGGGCTGCTGTGTGTGCTGCTGGCAGGGGGATGTCTGAGGGCAGTTTGGGGTGCCCTTAAGGCTTCAAACCCACCAGGACTGGCTGCTCTGGGAGCTCCATAGCAACGTGTGTCAGTGTTGAAAGGCTAAAGCAATTCTACACTGAATAATCAAGTACAGGGTTTACGAGGAGCTCTGTGGCTACTGGAGGGGGGGGATGCTGAATGAAAATAGTTTCTGGCTGTAACAAGAGGCAGCTGACCCTCAGCACTTGCCCCCCCCCCCAGAGTTAGAGTGGATTTGTGGGTGGTGCTGGGAGTGATGCTGCTGTTCTCTGCAGGCTGCAGCTCCAGGGCCAGTTCCTGCAGTGGCAGCAGCACCCGAGGGGACCTTCACAGACATCCCCATCAGCAACATTCGGAGGGTAAGGAGCTTTGATTCCTCTCCAAGAGCATTGTTCTCAGCCATGAATATTCCTGAGGGGTTTATTTTCCTGCCTTGCCTTGCACACCCACAGGTCATTGCTCAGAGGCTGATGCAGTCCAAACAAACAATACCTCACTACTACCTTTCCATCGATGTAGACATGGGGAAAATCCTGGTGCTAAGGAAAGAACTCAACCAGGTAAAGCATTTGGGTTTGAGCAGAGAGCTGGTCTGTGCTCTTCTTCATGGTCATCCTTTATTCCAGGTGGAAAATAGGGCAAAAAAGGGTTTTTAAGAGTAAGAATGGTGGAAAATTTAAGCAAAATAATAATTCTTAGCCAAGCTCGTGGAAAAACAGACATTAAAAACTACTGTACCTCCTTAAATTATGAAGGGGATGCATTATCTTCAAATATTGATGCTTGCAGGTGGTTGTTTTCTAACATCTCTGAGCAAGGTGCATGGCAGGGACTGCCCATATTGATTGGGGTAATGTGTAGGACACAAACTAACACCTCAAATCTCTTCATTTGCAGGAGGTCTCGGACAACATTAAGCTTTCTGTCAATGATTTCCTAATCAAAGCTGCTGCTTTGGCATGCCTGAAGGTGCCTGAGGCAAATTCTTCATGGATGGACACAGTAATTAGGCAGTAAGTTTATGGTAAACTGTCAAAACTGACGACGAGAGTTCATGGTAAAACAACAGAAATTCTGCTGGGGTTTGAGGGAGGAGAGAAAACCCAAAGCAGAGATGGAGGAGCTTTCATTAAAGTGCTGAGAACTTGGTGTACAAGGTGAAATAATTGTGGGGAAAGCAGCATGAATTTGGGGTTTTGTGAGCAGTGACACGTGCTGTGTGTGCTGCAGGAACCACGTGGTGGATGTGAGTGTGGCTGTGAGCACCCCTGCAGGGCTCATCACCCCCATCGTGTTCAATGCCCACATCAAGGGCCTGGCTGCCATCAGCAAGGATGTGGTTTCTTTGGCTGCCAAAGCCCGGGAAGGAAAACTTCAGCCTCATGAATTCCAGGTGAGAAACTCAGGTTAACTTGAAACACAGCTTCTCTTGTCTGGGGCAAACTGAGCAAAGGCTGATCAGTAGTCACAGTCATGGAGTATCCTGAGCTGGAAGGGATCCACATCCAGTGCAGTTCCTGAGCTGCCCAGGACACCTCAACAATCCCAAACCCTCCTGGAGCTCTGGCAGCCTTGGGGCTGTGAGCAAACCTTGGGGAGCCTGTTCAGTGCCCAACCATCCTCTGGGGGAAGAACCTTTCCCTGAGATCCAACAAAAACTCCCCTGCAGCTCCAGCCATCCCCACAGGTCCTGTCCTTCCTCCCAGAGCAGAGCTCAGTGCCTGTCCCTCTGCTTCCCCTCATGAGGAAGGTGCAGACCCCAATGAGTCTCCCCTCAGTCTCTCCATATTTCCACATGAAACAGCTTTTGTGAGTTTGACCGTGAAATGTGTTTCTCTTGTAGGGTGGTACTTTCACAATTTCCAATTTAGGGATGTATGGGATTAAGAATTTCTCTGCCATAATCAACCCACCTCAAGCCTGCATCCTCGCTGTGGGTTCCTCAGAGAAAAGGCTGGTGCCAGCTGATAACGAGAAAGGGTAAGTTTTCATCTCATTCTGAATCCAAACTGAAATAATGGCTGGGTTTCTAACATTTCCATTAGATAATCATTTAAAAAAACGCAGAAATTTATTGTTGGCATAGTCCTTTGAGTACCTTCTGAAGAACAGTGAGATCTTGGATAAAAGGGTCAGACAGATGTTAAAGAGAATTGCAGTGTCTGAGGTGTCTTTGAGGGGCAGAATTAAACTGTCTGGGATCCACAACAGTTCAGGCAGCTCTAACAACTTGCTTAATTTTGCACTTAAAGAAAAACTTGAAGGATGGATTATAATTCCAGTGTCCTGTATGTAATGCCCCTTTGGGGCTTGCACTAGCAGAGACACAGGAGAATATTTAGGTTGATTTAAACTTGTTAAAGAGTCCTGAGTATCTCTCACACATCTGTCACCAGCACCACCTGCTATTCCTGGCCCTCCAAGAAAAGCTTTTCTGCTCTGCATGTGGCCCTGACTTGCAGAGGAGTGTGTTAACCTTTTCTTTCTCTTTTATTGTTTTTTCTTCCAGCTTTGATGTGGCCAGTGTGATGTCTGTTACCCTGAGCTGTGACCATCGTGTTGTAGATGGAGCAGTTGGAGCACAGTGGCTTGCTGAGTTCAAGAGTTTCCTTGAAAAGCCAGTAACCATGCTGCTATAATTTAACCATGCAGGCAGAATTTTCCTGGGTCACACTGTTGTGTTTTAAACAAGCTATTTAGACTGTAGTGTTCAGACTTGAAGAGAGTTCCTTTTTTTTTTTAATTTAAAATATGTATTATATTACCTGGTAATGTTATTACCAGTCTGTACAGAAAACAAAAGTTTGCAAAAGTGCTTTTCAGAGCAATATTACAGCTACACTGTATTTTTATACAGTTAGTTAACTTGCAAACTCTTCCAAAAACAGAGTTAAGCATCCCAGATTTAAAAGTGATCCTGGCAGGATCCCACTGCCAGCTGCTACTCAACTTGGGTGGTCACAGGGTGCAAAACCACCACCAAAACTGTGTTCTGAGAAATACGAATTACAAACATCTCTTCACAGGAGTGCAAATGAGATTGATCACTGAAACGAGTCAGTAGAAGGGGAATTCCCATATTATCCTGTTGCTGGGGTGGGTGAGATGGCAAATGCACTGAGGGACTGAAGTGCCTGGGGATAGTTTCTCAAAGGCCAAGTGTTAATGTTCCAAATCTTTCTTGGAATTTGGCTCTGGTCTGGACCTTCTCAGCTACATGATCCCTTTTGAGCACTTTGAGGTGAAAGAGCACTGCTGTCTGTGGGATCACAGCTCTTGGATACCACAGGGAACATGCTGCCTTCTCATGGACTTCACTTACATGTGCTTTTTGTATGAAAACTCTTTAGTTGCTGTTCCTCTTGCTGGGTTAATACCAGACTGATGCCATGGAAGTAACTGTTTTGCAGAATGTTCAAGAGGATGTGTGTTGGACCCCAATGTAGACAAATCACACGTGCTGATGATCCCATCAGTGGGTATTAATCATGGGAGGACTTGGATGTTTGGAATTTTTTTTTATTTCAAGCATTCTGCCATAGGAAGCTCTGGCTTAGTCACTGGAGTTGCAGATTTTCCCTGACTTGTCTATGTTGTGCCAGCCTCAGTAAGCTGCAGAATGTGCTCTCCATGTATATATTGTATGTAAGGTGCTTCACTCGTTTGTTGGACTTATGTCCAGTTACCCCAGTCATTGTATCCTGCCAGGGGTGCAGTGCTGAACATTCTGAAATTCCACTTTCCATATGGAAATACTCATGTTCAAAGGACAACTGTGCTGTAATGACAAAGTGACCAGGAGAATTAAATAGGAGAGTTCAAAAGAAAGACTGACTCCATTATTCTGTATATTGCATTAAGTACTGTCTCCTGTAAAGTTCTACAGAATTCACTTAAGATATTGAAAGAAAGTACTGTGGATATTAAATATTTTTGTGGGAACTATTTAGTGTCTGGTTGCTGTGATACCTGGTTTTCATGCCTTGCTTAAGCAAAAGAAAAGTGCATTAAGGTTTTGGACTTTCTTTAATGACCTAAAATCCCAATTCCAGACTCGCTTTAGTGAACCCATGTTCCATTAAATGTTTGGAATTGACAACTACTAAACCATGTTCCAGTGCTTTTCTCTTCAGCTGTGTGTGGCTTTACTGTCCTGCTCTACATCAGTGCTCTGCAGCCTTTCAGTCTGGCAGTGAAACTCACCTTATTAACCTGAGATTTAATCACAAACGGCCCCAATACCTGTTTTATTGCTCTCTGTAACCTCCCCCTAAACACCTTTTACCCACCTTTTGTGGCGAGCCCACAATTCCCAGCTGCAGAGAGCCGAGATCTGCTGACCCCTCGCCCTCCTCCTAGCCCCAGTGCCAACAAGTCCCATGCACAGCACCAGGGACAGCGGCAACCCCGCGTTCTGTCCAGCGCTTAGAATTTTCCAACTAGGTTACAGATGCTCCTCTAGGGTTGATTATTCTTTATTTTTTAATTATCTTTTATTGGCTTTTTTTCTTTCTGAATTTTGCAGTGGTTTTTCTACTCTTTGGGTTTTTTCCAGTTGGTTTCTGTTGTATTTTTTTTAATTACTTTGAAACTTTTTTATTTGCAATTTCTTTTCTCCAGAATTCGGGTTAGGGTTGTGTTCAGGGGACGACCACCCCTTATCCCCCACTTAACTGCTACTCCCATGATCACTCTTCAGAGGCAATGGGACTCCCCTCAAGACTTCATCACCCCCAGACACCCCTACACCTCCCTTTTTACCCACCTCCAAAGCTGGAAAAGAAGGGAGGGAGGGTTGGGTACAAGATCAGGGTCACAAGACAGAGGAAGAGAGGCCAGGAGGAGGAGGACAGACAAGACACTGAAAAAAGGGGGGAGAAGGGAGAGGTGTGGAGATCACAAGGTGGGGAAGAAGGGAGGGAAGGGAGAGTAAGAACAGAAAAACCAGGGAAAAGGGGGTGGGGGAAGGAATTAGGGAGAAGGGTGGGAAGAAGGGAGGAGGTTGGGGAAAGGAGTGAAGAGATAAGAGAGCAGAGGATATGAGGGGCAAAGGGTATTCGTGTGGGGGGGATCCTTGCAGGGGTATGTACAGTTTGCCATCATTTGAGTGGGAGAATTTAGTGGAGACAGGGAAAGGCTGGAGGGCAACTCAGCACTTTGCCAGGTACGAATCCAGACTCAGGGCCAGGTTTTGATTTCCATGTGGTTTAATAAGTTAACGGATTCATCCAGTACACAGCAATAGAATTCTTCTTCAAGATTTACAAAGGTGCAAGAACTTCATTTAGTAATAAGTAGTTTTATTCTCCTCTTAGACAGATATGCAGCTGCAAATCTTTTCCCTCTGGGGAACAATCTGGGCTTAAAATAATCCACCCAGAGAAAAGGCATCAAAGTACAAAAGAGCACACACAAGGAGGGGCACTAATTCAAATTCTGTGTGGATATTTGGTCCAGTACCTTACAAGCAAGGAAAGGTGGTGTCAAGCACTCATGCCTGTAGGAGCTGCGATAATGTAAGTACACAAAGACCTCTGCCAGAAGTTTGACCACTCTACCATGAGATCCTCTGTGACCTTGCATGGGGGAGGTGGAGTGGACAGAACAATGAAAAAGCTGCTGAGGGAAGGAAACTGCGTTGCTAGAGACAAAAAAGTGTAACAAAAACATCTGTAAGATTAAACTTTGCTGTGGGCTCCATTCTAGAAGCGCTCTTACATTGGTTTGGAGAAGTTCTCGTTACATTCCCCTCTATTGAACCAGACCTCCACAGAAGTTGTCTTCCCTCACTCTCCCCCACTTCTGTCAATCTGCCTAACAACACATCTTTAACTACATAAACAGCATGAGGGTGCTTGCAGGGCCAGGAGTTAGGCTCACTTGCTCAGGTCCATGCAAGAAATGTATACAAATGGCAAAGGCTCTCCCAAGTCACCACTCAGCACTGTCGTCCTCAGACCCCTTGCAGGCGTTTTCAGTGTGGTGTAGTTATAACTATGTGCAAACACACACAAACACCCAATCCCTCTGGTCTCAGTCAGATAGCCATCATCCAAAAGCCTACACAGCACCCTCAGAATACTGAAGGTTTGTAGTTCCCTTCATTTCTTTCTGTGTCTGTTTTCCCTCAATCAAGGACAATGCCTCATGGGTTGACACCAAGGGATTTTTTGACGAGGAGGCCCTTAAAAAAGCCTTACCAAAGCATAGGGAGAGGATGTATCCAGACAGAAATACACTTGCAAGCATACTTACAGCTACAGCATATCTATTTTCTCCAGAGAAGTAAAAATATACAGCATAGGTAAGTTCTAGTAGCTCTGTTCATTCAAAATAGGAAAAAAAACCAAACAAAAAAAGAAAATGGCTACTTTGGCTTCATGTGCCAGTCACTGTTCCTGCTTGTGTAGCTGGCAGCATTGGAACACAGGCCCTCATAAGCAGTTTTAACTCCTTCAGAAGACTACATGCATTCAAGCCACTGCTCTGCTGCTCCTCTTCCACCACATATTTGGTCAAGTACCAATTTCACAAAGTGCGAATATTGAGCCTACCCTGAGACAAGAATCTGTCAACTGCAGACCATTACAGCTCACAAAGTTTGACAGCAGCCTAGCCACTCCCCAGGGCTGCTCCCTGGTCCCAGGCATTATGAAATGCCACAGATCCTGCAGGAGCACCAAGGCGAGGGAGGACACAGGTATCTGGAAGAAGTTAAACAGGGACAATAGATTCCAAACAGCAATCCTTCTGTCCTAAAGCCTGAAGCAAAATGAGGTTTCTTTAAGCAGCCGTTCTATGGGGGAAAACTCCCGAAGACTCTGTTTTTACAGCTTCTGGAGGCCAAAACCCTGTGTGACCTTCCTTTTCCTTCTGAGATTAGAAGAATTGTTTGTCACACCAGTAACTACACCTCCCCCACGAGGTGAGCTTGTTACCGTTCACGCCTTTGGGAAGCCTGGAGTCACTGGTGCTCACACAGTCGAGATTAACAAAACCAGCACCTACTGCCTGGGGGATGAAAACATCTCTGCATGTGAGAAAGGAAGCCATGTATAGATATGACAAGGAAGGCTCAACATGTTAATCGGGAGTGTATCAGAACTACAAAACTACACAGCCCTTTTCCCCACCTCTGTTGCTCAAACAGCAGTTTAGCCAAACACCCTGAAAAACAGTCCTCACTTACCAAGACTATTTAAAAGAATATAAAAGGTCACAGTATCAGTCGTATGCTGTATGACTTTGAGAAGCAACAAAATGGCAGAAAATACATCTCCACTAGGAAACACAAGCAAATGCGGGACACAATGTTTGGGGATGTGCTCTGTCAGCCCTTGACAACACCCCCTTCTTTTGCAAACTGTCTACCAGATACAAATTTGCAGCACAATTTACTGCCTGTGATAAAAAACACTGCTGGAAATACAAGGGAAGATGTGCACCTACCATCACGTTTCCCGTGCTCTGACCACAGCGCAGGAGTCTTCTGCCACATCAAAGCTCAAAATCAAAACCAGCACCTCCAGTCAGCAGCAGGTATAGCCTGAAGCCAATCCGGAACAAATAAATAAAAGCCCACAGACGTTTAACATGGCTAGAAAGGGATCATCAGTCCCAAAGAACAGTGAGGAACTCAAGTTTCAGTTTTACTCCCTTTCCTATTGCTTCCCCCTCTGAGCCAAACCAAGATATGCCAGTCAGTATACGTTTAATGAACACAAACCTCGACTCTTCTGCCTCGTCTACAGCCAACAGGGAGAACACTGGCCAACCCTCACAGCCCTCCTCGTGTACGTGAGCCCCAGAATTCCTGATACAGAAGACCGTGGACACGGTCGGTGTTCAGCTCCAGCCACTCCACACCATGACAGCTCAAGCTGCTCTTGCAGTTTAAAGAAAAGAACACAGTACTATTAAATGAGACTCGTGGCAGGTCCTGATTAACCTACAACAGATGAGCCGCTGGCTCTTCTGCAACTTTCCTTCCACTCACGCCAGTGTTTCTAAAGCAAGGCTTCACAGCCATCCCACTAGAGAAGCGGTGCTGTCTGGGTTCAGCCACCACTTTTCATTCAAAGCAACCCTGACATGGTATTAAAAAGAATAAATAAAGACAGCATCAAGTACTGTCACAGCTAGAAATCATAGAGGAGATGGTGGAAGAGAGATTCCAAACTGGAATCAAACCCTGGGACTCCGGGAACAAAGGTGTGCTGGGGAAGGACAGCACCATGTGTGACACCACCAATCCAACACACAAAACATCATGTCCAAGTGGTGGCTGGATCCCTACAGGGATTGCCGGGTATCACCAGCACCAGAGCACAAACCAGTCGCTTGCATCAAGGAAAATTATCTTCAGTGAGGAACAGCAACTTCTCCAACATCCATAGCACATGGAACTGCAAACAAAGCCAAAGTGCCACGTGGACAAGGAAAGAAACAAAAGGACAGAACACATGCCAGAGCTTAAGGATGACAAAGACTTCTGCACCAAAACAAATTAAGAGGTTTCTGGCCAGCCAGCTGGACCAATACTATTTTTCACATATGCCAAATCATGTGGGGAATCAGCAGGAAAAACAATGTGGGCCTGCTGGCCCACACTGGCCCTGGGTGACTCTGGCCTTCCCTACCCGCACAAACACTCAAGAGACACCCTGAAGGTTTCACCTGTAAATCCTTTCACACCAGCATATCCAGACATGTTCCAGTCTTTGGAAATGCCACACAGCAGAGTATCAGTAAGGTGGGATTTGTCCTTCCAAGGAACATGTTTTATGCGTGCCATCAAAAGAACTGCTTTTTCAGTTGGTAGCATCCTGCACAAGGCAGAGTGAGAGCCACCACCTCACGAGGTACTGAAACAGGAGAGGAGAGCAGAACAGGCAAATCCAGTTAGGCCTAGGCAACAGCTCTTCTATGAAGTTTTTCAGCTTCTTTGTCCCATCTCCTTAACCTTACGACCTACAGGAGAGAACAGGAGCTTCCACCCAAACCAGCCATGCTGACAGAGCATGTTTCTCCAAAAAGCAGTCATGCTCTCTGAAAGGAGCCTCTGGAGGTATTATATTCAAAATGTGCATGGGTCAGGAGACTTGACAACCATTCATTTAGAAGGACATGTCCTCCTACACATGGAGTTGGTTTTCCTATGCACACCCTTCCCTCTGCAAATACCCACTGCAGAAATGTGCCCTCTGTTTGAACGCAGTGGATTGGGTTTGCTAGAAGAAAGGAAATACCAAATGCAATCAAGAAAGGCTCCTTCTATTACAGAAAAGCCTTTCATCAATCAGAGAAAACATGTAAACTCTTGCCTCTTTCTAACATGTGCCTTCAGGCTTCCCATCAGACTGCCCTTTCACCACATTCTTTGCCATATCACTTGCTGTCCCTCCCCAGCACGGTGCTAGTCCTTTGCACGAGAACCATGGGAGTGCACAAAGCCAGGCACTCCAAAAGTCTGGACCCATAACACCCCTTTAGCAAAATCCCCAACCATCCTCAAGAGTAAGGGATCTGCTTATACAACAGCTGGTGCATACACACAGCATGGCCCCTTCCCTGTTCAAAAACATGGCTTAGGGAGGAGGGCTGCATCATTGGGTGGCAGAACTGACAGCATTGACCAGTCATTCTTGCAAGGACCCAGAAGCTTGTGCAGTGGTTAAAACTTCCTCCTTAGAGACTCCTTCCTTTATCAGCATAGCACAGAAAGCAGGGGTCTCTTACTGCTGTCCAAACCAGGGACTGTTCCAAGGACTGTTCCCAGGTGGAGAACTGCAGCTTGCTCTCCTGCCAGCTCACAGCCGAGGAACACATTGCCCCGAGCACACCTCGAGTTACAGTCTTTGCACCAAGCACAAGCAGTAAGAGCGTTTAGACCACCAGTGACCACATTGTTCTCTCTTGCTGGAAGAGCTGAGCAAGGCTACATCCCACACTTCTCAGCAATACAGCTCAGCCAGGAAGTAGTTTCTTGATCTTTAACTCCAAAGGCTTCCACTTGAGAGGCCCATCCTCCCACTTCCAAGAGGCATCCAATAATGCCAGATGGCTACACAGGTGGAGTCACTTCTGCAGTTCATGGGACCCCCTTGGGGGATTAGCATGCCACCTGGATCTTCTGGGAGAGCACAGTAGGGTACAACAATCAGAGAAGGCTAAACCAAGGCAGACGAGCAGCCTAAGTCCCAGGTTTACCACCTCGGCTCCCCAAACGCCATAGAGCACTGGAGTGTCTTCCCTCAGCCAAGGTTGGAAAGAACTGGACTGCAGGTCACATGAGCGGGAAGACAAGAGACTAGAAAACAATCTCTGAGAAATCTTTCCGATGGGCTTCTCCCTCCTTCAGTTCTCACCAGCTGATGTGCTGTCACTACCTTTGGGTTTGGGTTTAGACTTGAAGGAGAAGCGCTTTATGAGACGGTGAGAAAAGCTACCAGCTTTCTTCCTGATGGTGGAGTTGGCAGTGACATTAGATAAGTCATCATGTGACTGGCTCAGGCCCGCTTCCTTCTGCTTGCTTCTTCTCCGGAAGAGAAGCTTGGTACCACTTCGAAGAAAGCTAACTGCAGAAACACAAAGGAGACAGAAACCATGAGAACATCCTGCCCTGGCAAGTTTCAGGGTCAGCAACACACCTGGCCATTTTCAGATATGCAGCGAAGGTCTCTCCATCCCAAGCAGCAGAAGTCACAGAAGGTCACCAAAAAACCAGCTCCCACATGCAAGGCAAAGTCTCTGTTCATGACAGACTGCAGAGCCAATAAGCTGATTCACTAAGTATTTCATCACAGGTCCCCTCTGCATAATCTTCCTCTTACACAACATCCTGCCCTCAGTGGAAGTGTGCATAATTGTAATAAAAAGCCAAGACTCACACGAATGGAAAACAAGTGAGAACGTCTGAATGTGAAGACCCTGGGAGGAACATGCAATGGGGGAAAAGGCCTCTCAGACCAGCCTGTCTCAAGGGCACATGGAGTAACTGGTCCTCAAGCCCCTAGAACAACTGCTTGTGGATTCACAGCATGCCCAGTCTGGAGGCAAATAACACCAATGGTTCCTTATGACTCATACAAGCAGGAGAGGATAGAGACAGATTGCTGTCAGCCTCAAATACCCCTAAGGCACATCCAAAATCTACACATCACACAGCACTACAACGGTATTTCCTAAAAGAGGAGGTTTGCTTTCTGTTTTCCCTCTCTTCCCCACCCACCAGGTCTCTTAAGAACCTGGGTCACACACCACTGACATGCAAACAGGGGGCCTCCTCAGTTCAAACCATACCTGGTTGTAACAGGGTACAACTCCCAAAAACTTGTCCTACTCTCATATTCTGAGTAATTGAGATCGTGATTTACATTTGTCTGCATAAGTCAGTGGTAAATGAAACTGTTCTGGCTCCAAGCACACAAATCCAAGGTCCACCATCCACCCAACTGCCACAAGCATGGAAAGCCCAGAACAGCAGCTGGGCTGAGGCGGGCCATTTCCACCCCAGAGGTGGTCAAATTCAGAGGAGGAATCATTATTTACAGATGTGCACCTGCTCTGTGAACCTAGACGCCAGCGAGAGAAAATGGGTTCTCTGGAATACAGAAAATGCACAGGGTACCCATTTTAGAGAGCACAGAAACTGAAAAGACTACAGGAATCACACACCTACAAATGAAGGAACCTGGAACCACTCCAGTGGAAAACACAGGAGAGAGGCAGGCTCTTCCAGGCTCCAGTAAGAAGCTGCTCTTCACCTTGCTGAAAGCTGGCTGCAAATCCCATGCTCGAGTGGGGAACTTGGATGTCACTTTGTCCTCATGTACAACAGGCCAATGTCAGGTACCATTCAACAGTTCATCTTTACCTTTGTGATCTTTCAAGCTCCTGGTCTCAAGGGCTCCTGTGGAACCACTTTCAGACTCAACATCTTCCACCGACGGTCTTTCAGAGATGTCTGAACGCGTTGTCTCATCGAGCTCCTGACTCGTCCTTTGTCCCAGTGGAGATGCTTCAGGTGGCCGTGATGATTCCGTAGCATCATACATCCTGTCAGCTGTGCCCTCTGCCACAGAGTCCCCATATGCCACGGCCTCCAGGGATGCAGCATAACCCAAAGAAAGCGCCATTTCATCTTGAGCAATAGGTACCTGAAGGAGGGTTATAAGGGCAAACAGACATGGACACAGGATCAAAAGAATTGCATTTATCTCCCTTCTTCCATCTATACCTACACACAGATGGACCAGTTCTGATCATCAGACAACAGTGACGCACAATCACTCTTTGGCTGAAACACACTGGAACGTTGCATTCTGCAGCACCTCCCTCACTCCCACAGCCAAGTTCAAGCAGAACTCCTTATATTCCCCACGAGGTTTAAAACCAGCCTCCCTTTCTGTGGCTGCCCTTTGCAAACTCCCACCGGCAGCTGCCCTGAAGATTGGCAAGGTACTTTTTAATGCTCACTGGGAAGCGGCAAAAGGCTTCTGCTGAGCCAAGTCCTCCATGTTGGAACCTTACTACACAGGTCCCTACAGGACAGGGCAGTTTCACACATGCATCCCCAGAAACAATCTCCGAGCTCGGAAATGCAGCTTCAAGCTACCAGAGACCTTGGATACTCCTGAGATGATCAGAGTGCTACGTTTTGTTGGTGTCTTCTTGGTGGTCTTGTTATTCGTCTCGGTGAGCTGCCTGATTGCCGTCTCAGCCACCGGATCCAAGCCATTGGGCATATGGCCATCCCCTGAGCACAAGAAAAATGCCAATGCTTGGCATAACTACCTTCAGCACAGGCAAAAGGTCACTTGCTGATCACCGTGTTTGTAATAGGCAACTTTCACGCCCTCAAAGGTAGAGAACAGGCTTTATTACAGACCTGTCCAAATAACCCAAAGAAAGGAAGCCCTGTATAGCTGGCTCTTGGATTTTTTAGGCACCTGAAAAGTTTAATTTCCCACCAGGTATATCATTAAAATACCGCTCCTGCTCAATAAAGGCTTCCAAAGACTCTCAAGAGTTTGGGCAGCCTTGGCTGCAAACTGTCAGTATGATGGCAGTGCTCTGTTCCAGACACAGTCAGAGCCCTGAGTACAGGGTAAGCAAAGTTCTTTGGGTCCAGATAGACTGGGAAGTTCTTGTCAAGCAAGAAAACACTCAGTGTCATTGACTGGATAGCCAAAGAGAAATGTCTTTTACCTCCACCTCACCGCCACCCCTCCACCCCTGCCTTCCCTCAGATACCTGGACATTCTCTGCCACAGCAAATGTTAACAAATTCTGTAAGCCACACTCAGACTGCTGCTTTCCAAGAAAGGCTAAGGAACACAATTACCCCAGTAAGAGCCTCGAATTTCCAAGCACTTACGGCTACCGCTGAGCAAGGGGCCATGAGGACAGCCAGTCTCCAGAAGCACTGTTGTCTTCTTTTCAGTCACTTCCACCTTGGAAGGCGACCTTGATGGTGAATCTTCATGGTAAAAGAGACACAGAGATACAACTAAATGGAGATGAAGCTTAGGCAACTACACCACTGTATTGAGGCCCCCTACACACAACCTCAAAAAGCGTCAAGCGAGTGCATGGAAAGCCTGCAAGGCTGGCTCTGTAAAGCTTTGCAGCAATGATGCAGTAAGAAGCCTATTAGGGAAAAAAAATCACAGAATCACAGAATGGTTTGGGTTTGAAGGGACTTTAAAGACTGTCTAGTTCCAATCCTTCTTCCACTACAACAGGCTGCCCAGAGTCCCATCCAGCCTGGCCTTGAACACTTCCAAGGATGGGGCAGGTACAGCTTTCCCGGGCAACCTGTGCCAGGGCCTCACCACCCTCACAAGGAACAGCTAATATAAACCTACCATCCTTCAGCTTAAATCTATTTCCCCTCGTCTTATCACTGCATGCCATTGCAAAAAGTCCCTCTTCAGCCCCCTTTAGGTACTGAAGGCTGCTTGCTATAACATCATCCCTGAGCCTTCTCTTCTCCTGACTGAACAGCCCAAACTCTCTCAGCTTGTCTTCACAGGCTAGGTGTTCCAGGCCTGTGCCCAACTTAGTGGCCCTCCTCTGGACTCACTCCAACAGGTCTATGTCTTTCATATGGTGGGAGCCCCCAGGCTGAACACAGTAGTCCAGGTGAGGTCTCACAAGAGCAAAGTAGAGAGGGAAAATCACCCCTCCTGATCTGCTAGCCATGCTTCTTTTGATGCAGCTGAGGATATGGTCAGCTTGCTAGGCCACAATCCTGTGAAGCAGTGTCATCTCAAGACTTCATTAATGCCATTTCCCAGACACACCTCATGGAATATCCAGTACCATATTCATCAGAATGCCAGACTGTAAGCAGGAACTTCCCCCAGCTGGCAAGGTCAGGAAGCTTTTGGCTCCACATTTAGTAAGTACAGCATAACCTCTTCAGCAGTGAAGGAAACAGAGGAAGTGTGGCTAAACACTTAGCCAGACACCATGCAGAGGTTATGTGGCAGCATATGCATTAGACCTCTCACCACCAAAGAGTGTGAGAGGCTCATCCATCCCTCACCTCCCCCTAAACACAGGTCTGCATCAATTCCCTCCCCCAGGGCTTCACACAAGTTTCCAGCCAGCCACAAGATGCCCAGAGAACAGCAAAGACGTCCATGTTCCAACCCACAGGCCAAAAGCAACACGTAAGGTGGCTGAACAGTTTTGCCACTGCCTGTGTGAGCGGCCATGGGACTGTGCTACCATAGCAGCCATCTGCACCTGCTGCAGAGCAGCCTCACCCAGTTTGCAGTCTGCTTTGGGCCGGGACTGAATCGTGGTGACAGTAGTCACAATGGTGCCATCGGGCATGATGGTCCGGTCCATCTCCACCTTCTTAGTGGGGGTGATGCTGGTTCGCAGGGATGCAGTGTGCTGAGCATTCAAAGATGTAGGAGACTCCTGGAACAGCAGCTATAAAGAGTAAAGCACTGCTCAGAGCGGCGCTATTCCTCCAGATGGAAAGGCAGGCACATTTGGGCAACAAAAGCTAGGGGTTTGGGCACTCGGGAGCCATTCCCTCTACAGTATCAGTCAGAGAGGGAGGCTCAGGGACCAAGGGTAAGGTGACAGCCCCCCTCGGCATAAAGGTCTGCCAGTCCCCTGTGCCCAGCTCAGTCCTAAACATGCTTGTCTCCAGCTAGAGGCTCACATCATGAACACTTGCAGAGCATACATTAGAGCACAGCTTGTAGAGCTGTGAGCTCACCTCCACTGTAATGGTAGCTTCAGCTGCCAGTGACTGCCCAGCTCCTGGGGCCAGTGAGCAGACCTGTCTTCCAGATGGTTGTTTGCCCAAAGAATCAATCAAGAGTGTGGCATATGCCAGCAGCACATCTGCAAGAAGGAACAGGAAAATGAAACACACCACAGTACCTCAGATCTCTCCCAGACATCTCCCTGCTCTTAGTAAGCAGCCCCATGGGCCAACAAAGCATAACCCCACAGCATCACTAGTTCTCCGGTTCAAGAGGGAGAAGGGGCAGGCAGCACTTCTCTGCTCCTCTTTCACAATTCAGAAATCAACTCCCTTAGAAAGGTGGCTATCGTGTGGCCTCCATGAAAAATAGGCACTGCAGTTAGTCCCTGACTGAGCAGAAATGAACACCACTAAGAGTCTTCTGCAAAGTTCTTCTAATACATGGGGGCAGATCCCCACGTGCTTCTCCTTCTTCAGAGTGGAAAGAGGCAGGCCACAAGAACCTTCTAGTTCAAGGTCAGACGCAGACCACTTTGTAAGAAGAACAGTACTGAGTTACTTTACACAGTCAGGGGCTCATTAAAGCTGGATATGAAAAATCCTTTGCAGAGTTCATCACATATCATACCAACACAGAACTACCACAGGCTTAAAGCACAGTAAGTCTCTCAGGCATTTTTGTCTCCCCATCTCATGGCTGCCTGTACTCACTTCCCCCTCCGTTGCTACTCCCCAGCACCTGTAGCTTCAGCTCTTTGCTTTTAGGTCCCAGCTCCCTGTTGAAACAGAAAAAGATGGGCTGCTGTTAGGCACTCTTCCCAAAGTGGCTGCAGAGCAAACAACCCTATTGTGTGTCTTCCCTTCCTCAAGTCTCACACACCTCGTCTTCTTCCCCAGAGATTTATGCTACAGCCCTCCTGCCCCTGCCACTCCCACAGTCCCACCTGGTTAAAACACAGAGTGTCCAGGAAAAGTGGCAAATATGTACACGCCAGCTGAGGCAAATTTCTGGAAGCAGCAGCCCCAGCACAGAAGCAGCACAAATGGACACTGCTCTGTGATGCCAGGCTCCACCTCTGGGCCACCTACATCTGTTACTGCAGCATGGGAATGACACCGAGAGACTTGTGCCAGACCAGAAGGAAAGTAGACACTTACAGAAAGAGCTCCTCATTCCACTCCATCTCTCCTGCAGCACTGTCACTACCAGCTGTCATCAGCCTCGTGCACTTCTGCTGCGGGGGGCTGTCTAGCTCTGCCACGCAACGTACCTCCCCATCTCCTGCAAGAGGGGGACAGAGGGCACACATGCACTCGTCAGCATGAGGCAATGGTTCAGCAGACACATGCCCCTCTCTTCCATTCAAACTCACCCAAAACATCCTCGCTGACTTCAATCTCCCCCCCTGGGCACTTACCCCTGTGGATCAGCAATGCTTACCTCCCTTCCCCTGGCAGCCCAAGTTCAGCACTCGAAGATTCCGGAGCAACAGCTTAGAACCCAGGGTGGCTGCTGCTGCTGCTCCAGGAGGGGCCTCTCGAGTCACCTTACTGCTGGGAACCTGAGGAATGACAAGAGCCAGACCGACGCCTTCGTCGTTCACTCACCAGCAGACAGCAGCAACACATACAGCGTTGGTCCTCCTATCTTCTAAGCAGCTGCTCACACCAAAGCAAGGGAACACCCACAGAGCCATCAAGAGATGCTGCAGGTTTTCCCAGGCTATAAGCCTCCACTGGGCCCTCATGTTACTTCAGACAGCAAGTTTAAGGTGGACAGAAAAGACAGGCAAGAACAAGATTGCTGGCTGCCAGATAGTCAACTGACCATGATAAACCACTGACCATTACATGTCTGCCCTGGACAGAGCCTTGGTGTTCAGAGCAAGATAGTCTGCCAAAACAGAGATGCATCTCAGGCAGTCCAGGCCCACAGCAACACAACTAAAAATCAGCATTCAAGAAACAAGGTACAAACAGAGTTGCCCTTCAAAGCAGTTTCTAATTATCCCTAAGCCCCATGTTGCACAACCCCAACTCCTTTAACAGTGCAGGCCCAGGATTCAGTTGTTGCCCAGAAGTGAGACTCAACCCTTGGATTCCTGCCTGAGTCTCAGCCCCCAGGAGTGCCCTGGGGCCTGTGTTTGAGGCACAAGGATGACACAAGGAGGTTGCCTTACCACACTGGCTCCAGCAGTGCAGGCCATCAGGTTCACCATCACAGCTGGCTGTGTGATGACAATGGTATCCTCAATCAGATCCTTTATCGTGGACAGATCCGCTCTCCCTTCATCCTTTTCTCCACAAATCAAGAGGAAACACAAGAAAGTCATAAAAAACCAAAACACTTTCTCATTTTACAACTCCAACTGCCTCCCAAGCCTCTAAGATACTACACAGTCTTTCTCCCAGCGATAACTTCCCAGATACTCTTCCTATATCCCATACCCACCCTCTCCAGTGAGCTTCTGTGTAACAGCAGCAGGCAAATGCAAGCTTTCTAAATGAGACAAACTAAGCCTCTACATCTGTAGTCTACCTGTTGTAAATTTTTCCAATACAGCTTTTTTGGTTTGTCACATCCTCACTCCCTCATGTGATGGTACTACTGCACTAAGTACTTTTGGGCAAACAGCCACATTCCTGTATTTACTCAGAATAAAGTAACAGGAGTGTCAATAAAACAAACAAATCAACCAACCTATCTGGATCACAGAACTGCAAGCACGCCCACGTTCAGCCCATTCAACCACTAACACCCACGGGTCCTCCCTATTTATCCCTCAAAAAAACCTATTGGAACAAACTCAAATAAACACAACAACAAGCAAACACCATCTCACACACCCCTGACATAAAAAAAATGCAGCAATCCAGCTCATTTTGCAGCTCTACATCTGACAATAGCAGGAGGAACCTACAGAAAGCCTAGACAGAAAGCTTTCAACAGGTATTGGCAGTGCTTCAGCTCTCTCAAAGATGCACTATTTTGACACCCCTGAGCTACTATCAATTCCAGAGTGAAGGAATCTCCTCCCTTACCCTAACAGGTCACAGCAGTGAGTTGCCAACCTTTCCCCTCCACAGCAGCCTTCCTCCCAACTCAGCACTGCTTCTACCCCTCTCTCTCTTACGCCACTGAAGGTCAGCCTCCCACCACGTGCCACTCACCTCAGGAAGCTGAAATCTTGGAAGAACCAAAAGGTCCAAGTCTGGTCTGTCCTTGAATGCCCACGACACCAGGAGACCTTCATTCTGTATCTCCTCCAAGTGGATCTCCACCTGGCCCATAACAAATATGCACAGTCAGGAACAATTTCTGTCTAGGTGCTTTTTGCCTCACTTCAAATTCAGTGAGTGAAAGGCTCTTGCACCAATGCACCACCAAGAGACAGCATGCAAACACCTAAGTACTACCAGGCTTACAGCGTGAAGCAGCTGCAGAAGCCTCATCACTCCATAGCAAGATCTGACTTCCTCACTGCTGCTAAGTAACTAACAAGAGGTGCACAGAACAGGTAAGGCACAATCAGGAATACAGTACCTGAGGTATTCCTACAGTCAGCTACAGGACACTCTAACCAGCATTTCCTAAAGCAGCAGCAAGACCTCAATTAAAGCAGCACATGCAACTCTTTACAAGGACAATCAATCCAAAACTTCAGCTGGTGCAGACAAGTAGACCTAAAAAATGCCAGTGAGTAGGGGAGCAATTGGATGAGATGTGAGAAAGGCAACCTTTCCAAGCTGAAAAGCAGCTGTGGTTGCTGCCCACAACTAGATGGGCAGCAGGCACACTAAATGCTGAGCAGAGAGAGGAGCTACTTAAACCACCACAGAACGGAGGCACAAAATCAAGGTGGGATGACCTGATAAATGTCCACTGAAAATTATAAGGCTTCTGAGAGCACAGGGATTCCAGAACAACTTTTCAACTGCAATAGCATAGGATTGGCTTCTGCTACCACCAAGTTACTTCTAATTTTGCCATTCCTTTATTTATTTATTTATTTATTTTGCTTTCTGAGCACACAGTCTCCAAGCAAGATACCAACTCCAGCACCATGTCCTTTGTCACATTCCAGAGAATCAAATCCTGCCAGAAAGGTTACCACTCATCATGAGCTCAGAGTTTCTGCTCTGAAAGAAGCATCTCTGATGTTCAACACAGAGAAGGCTGTATTGTGCTTCTGTTAATCTAATAAGGGGAATACTGATAGGCAAACTACTCCTGACAATGGATTTCTTTTTCACACCAACGACCAGACCACCACCACACTTCTACATACACACAGGACAGGACATTACCATCCATTACTCCATGAGATGAACTGAATTCTCTGGACTTCTTGCTTCCTAACTACCCACTTAAAAACACAGTATAGAATGCTGCCCTGACTCAACTCTCTGGGTTTTCTTACAGCCTCATTTCATAGCCAAAATCTACACAACAAGACTCACAAAACAGGACTCAGCATGCAGATGGGGTACATGTGCCACTTCACCAGATGTTAGCACCAGCACACTGCTTCTTCCAGCACAAGGAGGTCTTTATTTGCACTGAATTGGGTCCTCCTTCCTCCATCAGTGTGAGGCTGGATGGAAGAATAAGGTCAATGTCTAATTTTTTACAACTCTTACCTGAGCCTGCAGCACAGCCAAAGTGACATAGTAAGTGTCCACAGAAACAGCAACTGGGGACTGCTGAGTAACAGAGACAGGGAATTTCACAGCTTCAGCTGACAGATGGCAGCACAGCACCTAGAGAGAAGAGAGAAATTTCTGTCCTCAGAGAGAGACGGCTGTGTTACCCTCACCAAGTTCCACACCACAAACCAGCCACTTCAGACTCTGAGGCAGTTAAGGACAAATTGGTGGCAGGAGCTCTCCTCTCCACTGCAGGAGATGATATTTGGGCTCAGCATTCACACACCCCATGTGTGTTCACCACCACATCTCCCCTCACAGAGCTCTCCCAGAGCTCACTGATGTGCAGCCTCAGAGCCTCCAAACAGGAGACAGGAATCCAAACTCTAAACTAGACCCGACTCAAAACTTCCCCAGTCCCACCACCCTCATCATGAAGGCCTCAGCAATTTGTAGAACATACCACAAGTCAAGGGAGAAACCCCACGGTGTGAATTCAGAAGAGCAAAGCCTTACCATGCTGTGGTCTGACTGTCCTTTGCACGTCACACAACTTATATTTGTGGCTGGTGGCAACTGAGGACCCTCTTCAAATATGATCTGCACTGAACTCTACGAAGAGAAACTTCTGTTAGCTGTGGTCAGAGTAGCCCAGGGAGTTTCAAAGGGGATGAATGATTCTGATGTGGGGCTGCAGAGACACTCCAGGCTGTTTCCACAAATCCAGCCAGCATACAGAACTGCCCCACACTGCAATTCTACCCACCTCAGCTTGCCCACACACAGAAAGGTCACAAGGTCTCCAGTTAAGGCTAAAACTCATGAACACTATGTTAACTGCAGTCAGATAAGCCCAAGTGAGAATGGGAAACTGTTCTAGATAACAGATAAGTGTTAACCCTTCCCCACTGCAGAAGCTTTGCTGTTTCTTCTCTCTCTGCCCTCTGTGCTAATCCTGCACCAAGGAAAAAAAACCCCAAACAATCATCATCACCAAAACAAAAAACCTCAAACTAAAGAAGTAACTAACAACAAAATCCACACTCTCAGCATATAGTACATCACCTCCTGTGCTCAGCTTGGTCCTTTTTTCCACCCTCTCCTGGTTTATTAGATTATAACCTACAATGTGGAGGCATCCCTCTTCTTAATTTGAGGATTTCCCTGTATTGCAGGACTGCTTCTGTATGGAGAACCCTTCTTGAGAAATGCAACCCAGAACTTCTGCCCAACAATTCAACTGTATAACCACCCATGGCAAGATATCACCCAGTTCCTCCCAACACAACAGCCTCACCAAACTGGGAGGCAACTTCAAAAGGCCTCGTTGCTCAGCTTGCTCAGAGTGAACCACATGCACAGGATAGTGTGAATCTACACATCCCCCAAGGCATGGAGAAAACATAGCAGAAAAAAATGAAATGAGATGAGCAGCATGTGCTCGAGAGGCAACTTAAATCCTTTTAAGTCTTTGCCCTGTTTTAAAGCAAGTAAATTGTAACCCAAGCAGGAAATACTAAATGTTAGCAGCTAGTATTTCAAGATCTACAAAAAATGTGATGTCTCATGACTGAAGCTGCTCTCTCAAATACTAGATGAGACTGGGATGGAAGGTGGGCTGGGCCTCATCTGCTGGCTGAATGCTGGAATGCTGCAGCTCCGAAGCAGAGCATTGGCAGGAATGGGATGCCTGAGGAGCAGAAGAACAATCTGATGTGGAGTATTTTTCCCAGCAGCTACAGGTAAGTCCCTCCCTTATCCAGAACCTCACATAAGACAAAACCCTCCAGGACAGCTTTCAGACCCAGCAACTCTCAGTGGGAATGCTGCTTTCTGAGCACACGTGCTCCAGACAAGGAACAGAAGCTGCAGCATGGCCCACCAGGGGCCTCCGTGCCATTCCAGCCATCAGTTCATCTTCACATCCTGGAACCTATAAATTGAGGTCATTTGGGGAGAATCTGAGTAATTTGGCACAGGCAACTGCTGACACCTGGACAAGGGCACTGCGACAAGAGGGGCACGAAAACAGAGGGGGCATTTCCTTGGGGAGGGGGGCACTTGGCACTGCACCTAGCCTAGGATTTGACACTTTGTCAAAAGGGGGGGATACTTTTCCTATCTTGCTGGAAAACTCAAACACAAGTTGGCATCACGTTCTTCAGGATTTTAACTGCCTTTTCTTCAAACATGTTAGGTTAGTATGAAGCTGCTTTACCTCTTGATTTTCCTACACAATTAACAGAAACGCATTCTCTTCCCATTCACACGACAGAAAAGAAAAAAGGATACGACAGACTTTGGACCAATCTGGACCACAGTTTTTTTGTGGGCAATAATCTCCTGCCTTGCCGGCAACACAAGTTAGAACGCAATTATTTCCGTATGGAATCAGCGGGGCATGTTCTCCTTCACCAACTCCAAAACCACCGATCAGTACAACGCCAACAGCGGGCGACTACAGGAAATAAACGCCACAAGAGATTCCTGGGCAACCCTCCGA
>VXBA01004700.1:153726-169871 GCA_013399895.1 Serilophus lunatus
CGGCCTGGCCCGCCGTGCCGCTGCTCATCAACCTGGGCGGGTCGCTGCTGGGCTTCGCGGCCACGCTGACGCTGATCCCGGCCTTCACCGAGCACTTCCTCGCCGCGCGGCTCTTCGGGGAGGACCTCAACAAGGCCTCTCGGCGGCCCGTGTGAGTAGCAGCGCCCGCCGGAGCTGCCCCGCGGGGCCGGCCCGGGCCCGGCTGACCCCCCGCTCTGCCCTCCTTCCAGCCCCGAAGCACAGGGCGCGATCAGCGGNGCCTTCCTTCCAGCCCCGAAGCACAGGGCGTGATCAGCGGTGCCGTGTTCCTGATCATCCTCTTCTGCTTCATCCCCGTGCCCTTCCTGAGGTGCTTCGTGGAGGAGCAGTGTGCGGCCTTTCCTCACGACGAGGTGAGGCTCGCCTGGCGCTGTGAGCGTGGCAGGCACGGGCAGGGAGGGGCCACCAGTGACTGGGCTCCTGTTCTCTGTCTGCAGTTTGTGGAGCTCATCGGTTCGCTCCTCGCCATCTGCTGCATGATTTTCCTGGGCTTTGCAGATGATGTTCTGAACCTGCGCTGGCGCCACAAGTTGCTTCTTCCTACCATGGCTTCCCTCCCGCTGCTCATGGTTTACTTCACCAACTTTGGGAACACGACCATTGTGGTGCCTAAGCCCTTCCGGGTGCTGCTGGGAATGCACTTAGACCTGGGTGAGTTATGAGTCACCAGAAGCCATCATCCAGCTGGGGAGCAATCCGGGGAAGGGATCACCTGGAGCACTCTGTGTTGCAAAGGGAGCAGAAGGATTTGCTTTAGTAACCAGTGAGAGGGTGGAACTGCACCCAACAGGTATTAGGCTGGAAAAAAACCAACCAGAAACCCAGCACACGCTCAACTGTGCATGGGTAGGCAGCAGTCATTTTCCTGGGATTCTGGTGATACAGGTGAGTACCAAGTGTACACAGCACCAGAACGACTGAAAGACAGAAGCAGAGCCCTGCAGCCTCCTCGGTGGCACAGTGGTTTGCTGCACATCCATGTACAGGTGACAGCCAACTCCCTGGAGAGGGAGCAATTTGTAAGATAGCACTGTCCAAACTCCCTGAGCTAGTCATAGGATTGTTGCACAAAGCAGGAAGTGAGAGCCTGGGCGAATTGGTCCTGAATACTAAAGCATTTGGCTTACTGTGCTCTGCAGGTATCCTCTACTATGTGTACATGGGCATGCTGGCAGTGTTCTGCACCAATGCCATCAACATTCTCGCTGGAATCAATGGGATTGAAGCAGGACAGTCGCTGGTGATAGCAGCTTCCATTATTATATTCAACATTGTAGAGTTAAATGGTAAGGAAAATAAATATTTATGGGTACAAAAAGCAAAGGGAGATGAAATTCTTGATTGTAATAGCTGGTAGTACTAAAAATCAACTAGTCCTGTCTTACTGCAAACAAACACATGTTTTTCTTTTGTTTTATAGGAGATTATCGAGATGATCACATTTTTTCTCTCTACTTCATGATTCCCTTTTTTTTTACCACACTGGGCCTATTTTACCACAACTGGTAAGAGGAACAACATTCAGAATTTCTTTGGAAGCATCCTTCCCCTCTACCCTCAGGTGGTGGGTCCCAGTCCTACAGCTGGTTTTACTGTGTGGCTCTGCTGCAGATCCCTCTTGGCCCCTAACCTGCCACGTGGTCATGCATTCTAGTAGTTATAAAGCCATTTTGGTGGCACCAGCAGCGGTGACCAACCTTTCCTTTCCTGCCCCATGGATTGCAGGTACCCATCTCGAGCATTTGTTGGTGACACCTTCTGCTACTTTGCTGGCATGACCTTTGCTGTGGTGGGAATCTTGGGGCACTTCAGCAAAACGATGCTGCTTTTCTTCATCCCACAAGTGCTCAACTTCCTCTACTCACTGCCTCAGCTCTTCCACATCATTCCTTGTCCCCGTCACCGGCTGCCAAGGTAAGGGACTGGGGTGACCTGTAGCCATACCACAGATTGTGTCTTTTGTCTTCAACACCAGCTGAGAAAGGTGGTGACAGGTGCTCTTTTTAAAAGCCAGGGAAGTACATTTTCTAGTTAAAAGGTAGCCAGCTCACTCTTGCCAGCTACAGTCATACAGTAGAGTTTTCTCAAAGAAGTGAAGTTTTCTGACCTCACCACCCCTCAGATACTGAGAAATTGTTAAAAACAACATTAGAATACCAGGATTCTCAGCTACAAGATGGAGAGAAGTTGATACAGGCTGCTTTTAATACTGTAGCAGTGAGATCTGCTAAGGTTTCATAGTAGCAAGCACTCTGCAGCACTGTGCCATGCCAGCAATTGTCTCTGAAGATGTTAGTCTTCTGTTTTAGTCTTGAAACTGCATGTTTATGCATATGTTGGGGGTGCAGGGAGGAGGAGTCTCCTCTGCCCTCTCTGAGGGATTAAGTAGCAGCAGCTGTTTTAAGTGGATTGGGTTATTTCTGGGGTTTCCACCAATGTATTTCTTTCTCATCTACTCAGCTATGGATCTATGTCTGCCTACATAGAGACCTCTCTGTCTCTTTTGTTTTCTCTGGACTAAATTTTTAATGTTTCTTTTAGGCTTAATCCTAGTACAGGGAAGTTGGAGATGAGCTACTCCAAATTCAAAACTAAGAGCCTCTCTGCCCTAGGAAGAAACATTCTGAAGGTAATACCCAGAAAACATTCAAAATTCAGATGCATTTTGAGGCAGTGGTCATATGCAAGAGAAACAGGATGGGAGGGAAAGCAGAACTTCTGAATTCAGTAGTTATTTCTTGGATCAAATCCAGAAGAAATTGTCCTTCTTAGTCTGTTACCATCCCTCATGGTCACTCAATTGTGTTACTAATCAATCTTTCAGAATAATCACACGTAGCAGTGTCCCAGGACCATCACAAGTCTGTCCTGTTTAGTAAGAGCACAAGCCAGATTTCAGGGATGGCACAGCAAAAGGGCTCTTGAGCAAGCCAGTGAGCACCAAACATACCTGCCTGGTGAAACAGTGTGAAATCTTTCTTTCCCCAGGTAGTCAAGATCCTGCATGTAGTAGATGTGAGGAGTGGAAGGGATGAAGATGGAGAATACACTGAATGCAATAATATGACACTTATTAACTTTGTCATAAAGCTGATTGGACCCACCCACGAGCGAAATCTCACTCTGCTGTTGCTGCTCATTCAGGTCAGACAAAGGGTTCCTCCAGCAGAGATGTACTCTACAGTAGAAATGGATCCAAGTTGGTCTCAAAAGTTTTAAGGGGAAAGGGGGAAGCAAAGTATCACACTCTTCACACAAGATGCAGTTGAGCATCTTGGAACTTGGGGATATTCAGAGGCTTCCCAACAAATTCACACACACCTCCCTGTTCATGGAGAGCTTATGAAAACAAAGTCCCTAGGTTAGCTTGAGTAGGTTCCCAAGGCACGAATAATTTGCCACAAGAAGAACATGAGGGCAGCAGAGTGCCTTGTCACTCTGACCTAGTACAACCTTTTTGCATGTTGCTGGTTTTCAGTCCTCTCTGGCAGATGGATTTGTGTAAGGTGGCACAAGGCTCAGCAGTGCCTGGAGTCTGAGTGAGAAGATTTTGGAACCACTTGGAGCATGAGGATAATGCACCTCACAGATGCTGCCACCACCCCTATTCAGCATGTGAACTCCTGTGCATAATGGAGAAACACCACTTTTAGAAAGGCCTGCATTGGTTAATTGCCCACAATAAAATTCTTGTTTTCATCCTTAGGTTTAAGATAAGAGGGTCTTATTAGGAAAGAGACCCTTAGCCCAATTCCCATTTGGGGGGAAGGGCTTGCTGCAAAAGCCTGTGGAACAAACAGGGCTGAGGCAGAAAACAGGAAGTCCAGAGCACTTATCTTGAGCCCAGTCACAGCAGAGAATTCCTGGCAGCACCTTATTGTGAGGATGCTGAATGGCAGCTTTGACATGAGGTATTTTCCATTAGAAACCACAGGGTTTATGTTATAGGCTCCTTAAGGAGGAAGGAGTCCCATCCATTTATCTTGTCCATATGTTCTCAAAATGTGCCTGTGTGTAGGCACATACAGAAATTCCCCACTCATACCTCACTCAATCCTCAGAGGAAGAAACAAGGCCTGTGGACAGACTTCTGCCATTTATCTTGCTGTACCTAAAAAAACTTGGCCTGTATGTTGCTGTTCAATGGAATGAGGCTTGCTGGAAAGCTTAGCAAAGCTATCTTGGACAGGAGGACTGACAGCCTATGGACCATTCCACACTGTAATGTGTCTGCTGTGATTTTTGTACGCAGGTCCTGGGCAGCACCGTTGCATTTTCCATCCGGTACCAACTCGTGCGCTTGTTCTATGATGTGTGACGGGACTGTCAGGAGCTGGGCCAGGGAGTTCTCCAACTGCTGACCAAATAATTCAACTGATCTTACTCCAGCCCTCTGAGAACCTCAGGACACCTGTCAAAACACGAAAGCAACTGCTTTCTCTGTGTGGGCTAGTCTTGAAGCATAGGGGGGGTTTTTGTGCACCAAAGGCTCTTGTCCAATCCTGCCAATAGAAAAGGTTCACTGCTACTTGGACATCAGTGTTCCTGGGAATACCTTTCAGAGGGGAAGCAAATGCCCCAAATGTGTACTGACAGCACTAAAGGAAAGAAGGAATCTCTGGACATCTAACAAGAATGTTATGGTTCCTCAAGAGAAAAAACAGCAATTTTAAATTCTGTGAGACTCTGTAGAGCACAATAAGTAAACCAGATTCTGCTCCTTGCTTCTCCAATCCTGTCTTTGGTCCATGGACAGACAGTAACATGTTAAAAACTCGAAACTCAGAGTGCTCCAAGAATAAAATTACTCCTAGTACCCTTTTTCCCCCACAGTGCTTTGCCTCAACAGAATTGACACAGTGACTGTGTTATGTGACCCCTCTCTGTAGCTCTCTGCCCTGCCAGGGGCCTGATCATCTCTACAATCGACTCCCTCCTTTTTTATGGAATGCTGGGAATGTTCCTGCTGATGCCCTTTTAATTCTGATCATCTTTATAGTCTGCCTTCCTCCATGGGAGAGGACACACCTGGAACAGGCTAGCAGAGTAAGGATCACTGTGTCCTTAGTTCCACGTTATTCTAAGACACTGCAGGCTGCCATTACCAATAATTGTATAGTAGCATCTAGCACTACAGCTTGACACAATTGCTCCTTGCCCAACAGAAAAACAGAACAGCCCTTGGAGCGCCAGGTTAGAGAGTCTGTGCAAGATTAACAGGAGTGACAAGTAGAAATAATGTAACAGCCAAAACGGGTGCTGAGGTGGCTGGGAGTAGGAATGGGCAGGCTCAGGAGCTTAATAGATGCACAGCCACATCCAGTCAGTAGTGAGGCTTGGGATGTTTTCCCAGGAAGATGTCTAGCAGCACTGATCAGTGCAGACAAGACACAGCACTCAAACATGAATGGCACAACTGGCCCAATCCTCTTCCTCCTCTCCAGCCAATTAGTCTGTAAGTCTACTGGTAGAGTATATTCATAAACACACATTGTAAAACCCTGCAGTACCTGCCCTTAGACACTTGGGACTATAGTCCAATAACTAGCTGCTGGAGTCCCTGGCATCAGGGCATATGAAGAGAGAGAAATGAATCTCTTTGCTCTAAGCCAGGCATATGGCCTTCCAGAAGGCAATGCCCAGGCAGCCACCCCATTTTCTCCAGTAAACTGGCTCAGCCCTACCTCCAGGAAGCATCCTGCCAGCCCTGATCTCTCCTGTGTGTGGTCCTGGATACCTGGCTCCAAATCCTGCCTGCTCTGCTGTGGCTCACTGGGGAGGGATTACACCCCCCTGCATTGCACCATAGCCCTGGCTGCTCCCTGTGTGAGCTGAGGTCCTCCCGTTTGGTGGAAACACACACAGAGAGACACAAAGACACAGACACAGACACAGACACACACACACACACACACACACACACACACAAGGACACACAGACACACACAGACACACACAAAGACACACACAGAGACATACACAAAGACACAGACACAGACACACACACAGACACAGGCATACACACAGACATACACACAGGCACACACACACACACACACACAGAGACACACACAGATACACACAGAGACACACACACACAGACACACACACACACACACACACACCCCCACTGGCTGCTTTGGTCTGATGCCAGTGGCTGGTGCTTAGACCTCTAGATATATGTAGGCACACAGGGGAGACAGGTCCCTCACTCTGGGCAAAAAAAAGGGAGGTGGTGGTGTCACCATCCCTGGTGTGTTTAAGGATAGGTTGGTTGATGAACTCAGTGATGTGATTTAGATGGTCTAGATGGCTTAGATGATGGATTGGTGTTGGATAGGTTGCTAAGTTAGGTAAAAAGTTGGACTTGATGATCTCTATGGTCTTTTCCAACCTTGTTAATTCTGTGTAATTCTGTGTAAAAAAGTGAAGTTTAGTGAGATGGGACAGACTGCAGAGATAGTTGTTACTGATCAACAACGTGTTAAGACATGACCACTTCCTTCACTCTGTTTGTCCTTCAGTGGTCCCATGTTTTTTCCCCCCCAGTCAACTTTGACTCCTTCCTCACCTTTGGTGCTTCCCTTAATATACATATATTTATTATAACCTCATATCTCACACATTCCCACAATTCCCTAGAAAAGGATCTCATGGTAGGACTTCACACCCCTAAGTGCTCCTCCCCCTCAGTCAGCAGACAGCCTGGGAGCCCCCTGCCAGGGCAAGGGCAGGGCTCAGGCCCAAGGGCTGACTCCACTCAGGGGCTCAGGACCCCCGAGGGGCTCAGGGCTCAGGGGTTCAGGTCTCAGGGGTTGAGGGCTCAGGTTTCAGGGGTTCAGGGCTCAGGGGTTCAGGGCTCAGGTTCTCAGGGGTTCAGGGCTCAGGTTCTCAGGGGTTCGGGGCTCAGGGCTCGGGTTCTCTAAGCTCAGGTTCTCAGGGCTCAGGTTCTCAGGTTCTCAGGGCTCAGGTTCGCAGGGCTCAGGTTCTCAGGGGTTCAGGGCTCAGGTTCTCAGGGCTCAGGGCTCGGGGCTCAGGTTCTCAGGGCTCAGGTTCTCAGGGCTCAGGTTCTCAGGTTCTCAGGGCTCAGGTTCTCAGGGTTCAGGTTCTCAGGGCTCAGGTTCTCAGGGCTCAGGGCTCNTTCTCAGGGCTCGGGGCTCACGGATCAAGGCTCGGGGCTCGGGGGCCCCGCGGGCCCGGCCCACAGCCCCGCCCCTCCCCCGCCCTCACGCAGGTTTAAACTTGGCGCCTCTCTCGCTGATTGGCCGCGCCTCGCCGCCAATACGCTCAGGGCAAGCGCGGCCGTGTCGCACAAACGGCCAATCAGCAAGAAGCTTCTTGCGGCGGACGCGCCAACGGCGAGGCTCGGTGTGGCCGTCCAATGAGGCGAGCGCTACTTGGCGGGAGGTTATAAAAAGCCCGGGCGCGGCGCCTCCCGCCTCAGTCGGCCGCGGCGGCCGGAGGGAGCGGAGCGGAGCGGGTGCAGCGCGGGGCGGGCCGGCAGCGGAGCGAGGCGCCATGTCCGGCCGTGGCAAGAGCGGCGGTAAGGCCCGCGCTAAGGCCAAGTCTCGCTCGTCCCGGGCCGGGCTGCAGTTCCCGGTCGGGCGCGTTCACCGCTTGCTGCGGCGCGGGCACTACGCGGAGCGGGTGGGCGCGGGCGCGCCCGTGTACCTGGCGGCCGTGCTCGAGTACCTGACGGCCGAGATCCTGGAGCTGGCGGGCAACGCGGCCCGCGACAACAAGAAGACGCGCATCATCCCCCGCCACCTGCAGCTGGCGGTGCGCAACGACGAGGAGCTCAACAAGCTGCTGGGCGGCGTCACCATCGCGCAGGGCGGCGTCCTGCCCAACATCCAGGCCGTGCTGCTGCCCAAAAAGACGAGCGGCGGCGGCGCCGGCCCCGCCAAGGCGGGCAAGAAGGGCGGCGGGCAGCAGTCGCAGGAGTACTGAGGCCGGGCCGGCCCCCGGCGCCACACAAAGGCCCTTTTCAGGGCCACCACATTGCTCAGCGGGAGAGCTGCGATCCGCAGGGGCGGGGCCGGGGGCGGAGCGGGACGAGGAGCACGAGGGCTGCTCCAAAAGGACTCGGAATTTGACTGTTTCACCTCTGTTGCTTTCAGAGAATAAATAGTGTTTCATTTACAAAACGGAGCCCAATACGGTGGCCTTTTAGTGTCTCTACAAGGCACTGTAACATGGGCCCTGCCGAGGAGAATGAGCCAGCAGAGTGCAAGGAGCCAGAGTTAAAAGGAGCTGTTGCAAAGAAAGGCACAATAGCCCGAATTTAGACTTTTGCTTCAGCTCCCCATTCACTGGTGAATGTAAATGAACTGGGCAAGCACACACAGGAAACAATGGCTGTCCATTCACTAATTTAACAGTGGCCAATTGGCAGATCTGTAGCTCCCTGGTAAGTGCCAACAAAGGGAAGGTGAAAGTGGCACCTGCTGTTTTGCCACATGGAACACACAGGATCCACCCTGCTGGGAGCCCTCAATGGTCCAGGGAGTGAACAACCCCAAATAAAGCACTGAGCACAGCTGAGACTCCCATTATATAATCTGTAATGAGCACTTCTCTTCCTAAATGGAATAGAACACTTAAAGCTTTTTAATTTTTGCTTTTAACTTCCTAGTTACAAAAACTGTTGAAAATACTTCAGAGACACGCTGGGCACTTTAGAGAAATGTGGAGAGGGATGAAAACCCTGAACAGCACAAACTGCTCGTGTTAGTTAACTCATTTTGGGTTTTTTCCACCCAAACATCAGGCAAAACTGGTGTGACTGTTAAAAGCAATCCCTTAGTGCAGTGTAGCTGCAGAGGCTGGAGCTGGAGCAGTCCTGTGCCCCCGAGGCTCAGCGGGCGTCGTTGAGCTGCCTGGCCACGCTCAGGATGTGCTTTGCCCCCTTGCTCAGGAGTAAATTTGCCAGTTCAATTCCCAGGTTCTCTGCAGCCTCCTGGGCCTGAGCAGGGACGTTCTTGGCTGTGATGCCAACGTGCTGCACGTCATCGTTGGGTCCATCTTCACTCTGCAAACACACACACCTCAGGGTAAGGCCGTGGGGAGCAGTGGGCAAGGAATGGTTTGGGACAGCCACAAAACAGGGTGAGATCTGGCCTGAGGAGCCTCAAGCACAGCATGCTGTTACAGACCAGAGGTAATCCAGTTCCAACAGTCTGGTTTTTGCCATTCAGCTCCAGGTTTGAATTTTGAAGTCACTGTAGTTGACATACCTGCTGTGGGTAATTAACACTGGTCTGCATAGTTTCCTTCAGGCTGTCAGAGCCATCCAAGCTATAGACTGCTCCTGTCAAGTACAACTTGGAAAGACAGACAGAATGGATTAATCCCACATTAACAATCAAACAGCCAACTACCCTTTCCTCAAAAAAACCCCACCCAACATACAAAGCTATAAGTGTGAAGGGGAAGGCTTTTGTCCTGCACTGAGATCAGCACAAGAGAAGAAATCCCCGTTAGGGAAAATGCAACTTCCCAAGTAGAAGGCTGGACTCTTCTCTACTTCCCTACCTCCCTAATCATACACTATGGTCTAAAAAGTGATTTGGGGGGATAGAAGCAAAACTTTCAGATCTCAGGGCAGCGCTGCCTTAAGCACAGGGGTGAGGGGAGAAATCTGGTGTGTGTTATAAGGGAATTTTCTAGAAGACAGCTTCAGTAGCCAGACCCACTGATGGAAGGGTAAAGTCAGGAGACTACCTGATCTAATTGGCTATAAAGATATCTGCTGAAATTATCTTCAGGAAAGGATCAGGAAACATGCACACACTTGGAACAGGTTTTCAGAAAATCCCAGAAAAATACAAAGTACTCCACACCTGGCCATCCTTCAGCAGCGTGTTGACAGCAACAGGGACACTACATCCACCTTCCTAAAACAAAAAGAAGCTGACACTGAGGCTCCTACTGAACACATTCAAAGCAGAGGCCTCTGAAAAGTTTAGGCTGCACACAACCCCACCCAGTTCAGAAGTAATCCTTCCTTCACACTTTCAGGGAAGTGTATAACACATTTCCCACACCATGGCATCGAGTCATCAAGCAGAGCAGTATTTAGTGCTGCAGGCAGCAGAGCCAGACCCACCAGGCGTTTCATGAAGGCTCTCTCAGCAATGCAGCACAGCACAGTGTCTGCATCGTGCAGGGCAGACACCATGGCCAGGGTCTCCTGGTCTTTGGCACGAACTTCCACTGCTAAGGCACCCTAGGAGGAATACACAACAAAATACAAGAATTCTTCAGCTTCATGCATCTGTGTGTGCACTCAGCATTGAGCACAAAACAGAGGCTCAGACCCTTTTCACTCAGGGAGTGATGGTTATGGGTATGAATTACAAAACACTCTACTGGCTGCAGCCTGCTATGAACAGAAGATCAGAACTCATGCAGCCAAGTGTTAAAGGTCATGCTGCCACCTCCAACTGTTCTAGAACCTACCTCAGTTATGTCTGCATATAAACACTCACCCTACTGTACCTCTGGGACAAGTAGGCTGGATAAATCCAAGGTTTACAACATTTCTCAATTAACAAATCCAGTTCTGAATGAGTAACAGTGACAAAACAATAATTTCCTAAAGTGAATATGAGACTGGGGCAAGAAACCACTGAATGGTACCTGAGCAACACATGATCAAAATCAGTTTCAGGCTGACTGTGCAGAGTGGCCACTTGCAATCACCAACGGATCTGGTTTAGCAAGTCTGACACCAGCTGAGCAGTCCTGTGAGAACTCAGCCACACACCCAGCATGGACTGGGACTGCTGGAACCTGTGCCCCAGGACAGGTGTTTCAGCTCCACCCTGCAGCAGTCAGGACACGAGGAGGAGTATCACAAAGCAGAGATGCTGCAGGGGCTCCACACAATTTTCCTGGTGCAGTGTAACACCAAAGCTGCCAGGACCTGCCCCCTGTGTCACAACAGCTGCTGTGTCACCTTCCCCATTACTGACAGAAATCAGCCCCCACCACGCTGGGTAACAGAGCTGACTGCCATTCTTCCAACAAGCTGTGCCTACAACAGCATAAGGCCAACAAAGGAGAGCAACAGAGCAGTTTTTTGGCAACCAACACGTGAGAAGTCTTCAGTACAATTAACTGCTCAGACCCATCAGGGTGCTGCTGGCTCTCAGTAGTGTGGCTGAAGGTACAAACACTGTAACATACCTGTCCAACGGCATACAAACAATCCTCAGGGCCTAGGAGCTACAAGAAAGTAAAATCAGAATTAACTCAAGTCACACTGTTCAGAATATAGGTAACAAGAGAGAAATTCTATGCTTGTCTGTAATACCAACTGATCTCAGGTCAGACCATGCCTCCATGTTTCCACCACTACAGTGAGGCAATGCCCTTTCCATCAGGCATACTGTGGCACTCTGTGAGTGAGCCAGTCACAAAGATCTGAGTCTTGCACAACGCTGCACTGCCAAACAAGAGTGCTGGAGAGTGCTGGGAGATGATCAGATCACAAACTGTTACTGAACCACGGAAAACTGAACAGTATCAATTTCTGTATGAAGAAAAAAGCTATCAAAAACCCCCGCAAAACCCCCCCCGAAGCACCTCAAACCACAAGCTAACATGGCAATGGAGTCAGCAGACTGCAGGCTTGTCTTGGACAGGACAACCACAAGGTCTGAAAGAGAAGCAGCTGATGGTTTGCCAGAGTGGGAGGGTAGTAAATGAGTTTGACATTGAAGAAAAAGTTCTGCAGGTTTTGTGTCAGTGAAGCTGTTTAGGCCCTAAGCCTCACACTTCAAGAGACAGTGAAGTGAGGCCTTCCTTTGGTTTTTTGACACCTATAAGTGATAAATGATATTCTATTGTTTCTAATGACAGCAATGTGCCAACCAGTCATCAAGAGGGCTGCATGAACAAGACCCTTTATCTGATGATTTTACTTGCTTTGTCACGTGGACACTTCAGCAACATATAAAAGTGTTTGCAATGAAGTTGTTCCTGCTTTGCGCCACAACTGGAGCTCGTGTCAGTCTGTGCTCTGCAAGGGACTGTGCAGAACAGGAGCAGCCACCCAGGGAATGGTGTTTTGCTGCTCCTCACCTGGCCAATGCGGCTCTCCCAGCCCATCCTCCTCAGCCCAGCAGCAGCCAGGATGATGGCACTGAACTCTTCCTTCTCATCCAGCTTCTTCAGGCGGGTGTTCAAGTTCCCCCTCTGCAGAAGTGGTTAAGTAAGCTCAGAAACAGGAGGCAAACAGTCCGGTGACCACTCCAGTATTTACAGAGTGTACAGAATCCAACAGCTTCCAAATGAAAACAGCAGTACCATCCCAAGAGAAGTGTTAAATATGGACAGTTGTTTTTTAAATAAAATTTTTCCAAGCGTTATGGAATATTAATGCAAGTGCTGACTCTGAGTGTCATTTAAGTATTAACACCCAATTCCTTCTGCACTGCAAAGAATTCTGCTCCCAGGACTGAAATAACAATGCCTTTTCTTAGTAGTTGAGGCACCCACATCAGAACCAGTGGTCCAAATCACATCCAGGGTTACTGGGAACCCACTGGTCACACACCTCCCACAGACACATGGGAGCCACACAACCCACTGACCCTGAACCCCACGAGACCAGGGCTGGCCCCCCCTGCACAGCCTCACAGGAAAGCAAGGACAGTCTCCCCTCACAACAGGGTAACAGAGGGCAATCTCTGTTAGGTCAACTGGTACAAGTAAGCCTTGAATCTAAGGGCCCAGGAAGCCACATTTTGCATTAAGTTGTGTTTTCCCCTTTGAATCTTTACCCATGTTTTGCCAGGAAAGGATACAATATCCCTAAATTCTAACTGAGGGAACTTCTTTTTGAGCTGAGCTGCTCTCCGAAGTGAACTGGTTCCAATCACACTGCAGGGAAAAACAGAATCAGTGACATCCAGAATATTCTTAACACTGACCTCAAGCCACAGGTTTGACAGAACTTTCAAGGAAACAAATGGTTTGGGTTTTTTTATATATTGAATGAAGATCTAAGAATTGCTCAATGATTTATATGTTCTTAGAAGAAAGAAAATCCCTCTATGAAGTCTAGCATAAAGCCTGGCTGGAGCCACTCCCAAGGACATGTTTCTGGAGGGCAGCCCCAGCCACTGTCAAGGACTGATGAAACCTCATTTAAAGACCACATTTATCATAGAAAAAAGACACTGGTGCCCCAAAACGAACCAGACAAAGCCAGACAAATGAAGTGACTAAAACAGAGGGACTTTATCACACATTGCAGCTGCAGGGTGGCTCGAGAGATCCAGCCTGACCCAGTGGGCAGCACTCCTTGCTGCTGCTCTTCCCAGCAAGTGGGTGCAGTGTAATGTCTAGAACACTCAGGAAAGGCCCTGTAAAACCACCACAGCATAAATCAAAGAGCTCACTGACCCGCCATTGGGAAGTACCAACCAACTGCCCCCTTCTGGTTTTACACCTGACTGTCTTCCTCTCCCACTCACCTCTTTTCAGGAAGAAGGCTCAGTGTTTTTCCACAGTTTTTGGGATGAAAGACCACAGCATCAAGTGGGTTTTCCCTTCTGAAAAATAATGCAAGTGCAGAATGATGGGCACATCATTTAAAGGAAAGCTGTTCAACTCAGTTCTGCTTCTGGCTCCAAAATACCCCCTTCTCCTTGTGAAAGCAAGATTTTCCAGCACACCTACACTGGGGCAGCTCGGTTGTTCCCACTCTTTTGGAGATTAATCAGAGGGTAAGGAAGTTTCAGACACCTAAAAGGACCTAAGCTGCCTTTGCTCTCCTCTACCAACCCTGGAAGATGCAGCTCCTCAGAGAATCAAGCCCTGTGCCCACACTTACTTGCAGACAGCACCAATGGTAAAGCCAGGAGGCAGAGAAGTTGGCAGGTCCTTCAAGGAGTGAACCACGAGGTCAACTCTAAAAATTAGAGGGTAGGAATTTGTCAAAGAATTTCTGAGTTTAACCAGGGAGGTACCAGAACAGAAGGAAAGCAGATCACATATGCAGCAAGCCAAAGATGTCCAGAGAGCACTGAGTGCCAGAGGAGAAAGAGAAAACAGTAAGCTCTTACTCTTCTTTTTCAAGTGCATTTTCCAACTCTTTGGTGAAGAGGCTCTTCTCCCCAATCTACATATAAATGGAAGAACACCAATCACAAAAGAAGCATCAGCCAATATAACTTCAAACACCATTAGTTCTTGTATAGAGGAAGAAGAGATTCTTTACCTTGGAAAGTGCTGTATCCAAGATCTTGTCTCCAGTTGTTGACATGGCAACTGCTCAGAGACAGTACAGGTAAAATGTGAGGCTTGGTGAGAGCACTGGGCTGGGGCTGACTGGGGCCCAGCACCAGAGCAGCTCACTCCCACAGATAATCCTGCACTTGAGACAAGTGAAATGGAGACTTCCTTCACTGCCCCCAAAACCAAAGCAAGGGGAAAGGGGGCAGGTTTGGGAAAGAGCTGACCCAGTGGAAACTGCCTCTGGAGTGCCAGTGACCACAAAAGCAGCAGTTCTTTTCAATGCAAGGCTGAGTTATTCCTGGTGAAAGCCTCGAGCCCCAGACCAGAAAATGCCCCTCATGGTCAGTGGGGTGCAGCCAGAATGATACCAGGTTTGCAAATGGAGCAACAGAACACGACCTCCACCACATACTCAGAGCTTCCATCACCAAGAGCCTACGAAATTCATTGTTCCCCCCTGGAAGAAACCAGCAGCAGCTGCTCAGCCACAGCCTAACTGAATCCACTGCACTCTTAGATAAGCAGAGTGGAATCCTCCTCCTCCTCCTGACTCTACACACACCTCTTGCACACAAAGATAACCGACTGGCTCCTGCTGCCACCCACCCCAGGGCAGCACCCAAAAACTTACCAATCTCAAAGTGGAGGTGAGGGTACAGGTCACAGAGCATGGAGACCACGCTGTCAGTCTGAATCCGGGCCAGCTGCAAGGAAGCAGAAAGTCCTGAAGAAAGAGCATGTTGTGCATACAGTAGCTAAGGAGGCTTTGTCACTCTCCAACACTCAGGCATGCATGACCAGCACATTCTCTCGAAATAAAATGCATTAGAAACAGGTTGCCTCAAGTAAATTCACACATACAAACTCCTTGAACTGTGTGAACTCCTGTCATGACCAGAGCACTTCACTGAACAACTCCTTTTATTGACTAAGTGGCACAACCACGTTTGCCCATGTCCAGTGCTGCTGTGATCCAAGCACTGGAGAGGCACAGCTACGAATTGATCAAGTTAGGAAGAGTGACCACAGCAAAAACGTGGAGATCAGGATCCTCAAGCTTCTTCTACCTGTTCTGTTTCACTCCTGTGGAACACAACTGCTCATCAGCAAGTAGACAGAGAAGTAACCAAAACCATCCTTCCATTGCTCAGCAATGAAAGAACAAGTCATAGTGCACACTGGGCAGCCTCCTGCTTTCTCTAAGAGTGTGAATTTTACCAAGACTGCAAGTTCTGAGAGAAGCCAGTAGGATTTCACTGTGCCACTGGAAAAATATATAGGCACTGTCAAACACAAGTTACTTATCTTCTGTAAGAAGAGTGATATTTAGAGGTTCTGCACATTCATACACAGAAAAGTAACATCACATACAGCAAGCAACAAATCTCAAAGCAGTGAACTGCAGGAAGAACGTTCCCTTGTGCAAGAACGGCAGAAGCAAATAAAATAAACCCAGGACCACACAGTGGTCGTTCTGCACATTCAAGAAGCAGCAGACTCAAGCAACTACAGGCGAGTTTCAGTTTTTCTCCCACCGAGAGGCTCGGGACCCTTTGGTAACTAACGTGGCCTCAGGACTTGTTTCCCCACTGGGTGGAATGACTGCAAGGAGCTGCTTCCCTTCCTGAAGTGTCCCAAAAGCCTCCGGTTAGAAAATGAGGCAGCACAGGGGCACGGCTATGTCCCTTACCGTGATAACTCCACAAAACGCCTTCTTGGCAGTAAGGAATTCTCCCTAGAGTGTGCTACCAGCAGCGAGATTATCTGGGAACAAAGGTCTGGGGGCCACTTATCTCCTCCGGCGGGGCTGCTGCTCCCGCCGCTGGCAGGAGATACCCGCAGTGTCTGCGGGCACGGCC
>VXBA01004700.1:170659-183284 GCA_013399895.1 Serilophus lunatus
TCAGGGGGTCATTCCAGTCTGTGAGACTGCAGGTGGGGTGGGGTAGTCAGGGGCTCAATCCAGTCTTTGGGACCGAGGGAGGGGCACAGCCAGGTCAGTCCGGTCTGTGGGACCAGGGAGGAGTCAGGAGCTCAGTCCGGTCTGTGGGACCAGGGAGGAGTCAGGGGGTCAGTCCGGTCTGTGGGACCAGGGAGGAGTCAGGGGGTCAGTCCGGTCTGTGGGACCAGGGGAGTAAGTCCACTCTGTGGGGGCTGAGGGGCAGGTTGAGATGCAGCACTACCCAGCCAGTCTGGTTTATTGGGGGCCAAGGGGTGAAGACACATACAGGTGTCTGAGGACACAGCAGGGACCCCGTTACAACCCGAGATGGCGCGAGGCCGGGCCGGGCTCAGGTGCTGCGCTTGGTGTGGATGAGCAGCTCCCGCTGCAGGCCAGCCTCGATCGTCGTAGCTGCTTTTCCCGAGGGCAAGTCCGTGATGAGCGTGAGCTTGTTGAAGACGCCACGTCCAAAGTAGTCAGCAACGACGGAGAAGCCATCGTTGGAACACTTGAGCTGTCAGACACAAAGCAGCAGCATTAGCAAAAGCCTTCAGAGCCTCTTGCCTCCAGCTCCCTTTCCTTTCAATCCCTGCATTTAGAGCCTCTTCATCAGGAACGGGGCAGGCCATGTCACTCCCTGGCTCTTTGTCCATTCCATGCAAGGGCTACATGTAGCAGACTGGAAGCTGCTAGATGTTCTGCCACTGGCCACTCCACCTCCTGTTCCAACCCTACATCTGAGCCATGCACCAAGGAGATAATGAACAACTGAAAGAAGCAGGAAGGGGACTGCCTCAACTCCTCTAGTCTCCATACTATGTCCCATTCTCAACTTTGCCGCTTCATCCTTGGGAAATACAATATAGATGCGACATTTTGGTCCAATTCACACAATTTTTTCTTCCTTTCTCCCTAATTTGCTCTATACAACTCATTGACCAGCTGTCACACTGACCAATAGGTCTCGACCCATCTGAGGGTGAGAATGGATTCTTTCATCTTTGCAGAGCAACAAGAAATCTCCATGCCCTCTACACAATGCAGTCACTCTTGGGTCCAACGCCTCATTGTTCAGCCGACATAACCTTGTTTACAAAATTCTCTCAAGCCTTCCCCTTTTCTACCAGCCTCCATGAGTCTGTAAATTAATCTAAACTCTTATTATTTCACCTTGGCACGACAGGCCTACCTGATGCTGAAACTGGTCATGTAAATCTCTCTTCTGCTCCTGTGCTCGGATCATGTCCATGACTTTGCGATTTTCCGGCATGCAAGTAGGACATTCAGAATCGCTCTCGGAGTAGCTTTCAAAGCAGTGCTGGTGGAAGGAATGACCACAGAGGAAGTGGACTGAAGGCAGCTCCAATGCACTGGTGCAAATGCTACACTTGGTCTTCTGAAAGATCTTGGGACTGATAGAGTAATAAGATGGAAAAGCATGAGAAAGACAAACTATATTTTACCTTAATAAAACAGCAGTTCTTATATAGGACAAGACAAGACAGCACACACTCCTGCACCTTGCTTTTAGCTCTTCAATCTCCTGGCGGATCCTCGTTGTTTCTTCTTGGTATTTCTGAATTCTCTGCTCATCCTGCTCTATCTGACGGCTCTGCTTCTGCAGCTTGTTGACAAGATAATCCTTAATCACAGACAGGGTGGCTGTGGAGTTATGAGCCAGTGTCTGCACAACTGAGAGCAAGAGAGATGTTAAATACAAGGACAAGAAGAGCAGCTACACTAGTCCTGCCTGGGCAGACTGCTTCTCTGGGAAAGGCCACTTACAGGCAAAGACAGTTTGCATTCTTGTGGAAGACCTCCCTTCAAGACCCTCTTTTAGTTTGACCTCTTCCAGAAGTGAGCAACTGAGAATATGTCTGGATAGCTCAGATCAAAAGGGAAAAAGCATGGATCTTGTAGTGTATTGGATTCCAGTTCAACTTCTCCAGCGAGGCATAGCAGGAGTTTCAGTAAGCCCTTCACTGCCCCACACTGACAGGACAGAAATCATGTACAGACATCTCACCGATACCTAATTAGGAAGCTGTGACTGACATTGCTTTTCCCTACACAGCAGGTTATTACTTCAAATGGGGGACTCCAATTTTGTTGATTCTTCTCTCACATTATCTATAGAGAGCACTACAAAGTAGTCTGGGCTACAGGGGTTTTTGTGGTTTGGGTTTTTTTGGGTTTTGCTTGGGTGAGGTTTTTTTGGAGGGGGTGCTGCGGGTCGAGTGCCACATGTCATTATTACCAAGCAGTGGAGGCATAAGATTCTTGTTCTCAATGTGTTTCAGCACTGCAGCAATGTACTCCTTGCAGTCCTCCTCCTTCCGTGCAAAGTAGCCAAGAGCCTGTTCCCAGAGAGAAGCCTCCTGGTCTCCATACAGCTCACACACTTCGATCACCTTCTTGTACTGCTCGTTCTGCATGTGGTAGTGCATGATCTGTTGGAAACTATCAGAGAAAGACTCATCAGCTGCCATAAACCATCTCTGCCTTTGAATTGTTAAAGGGACCTCCAGCCATGCAATCCCCAGACTCACACAGAAGCCAAAGACAGGTCTGTCACTCACTATGTAACTGCCTTGCTCTAACAAGGTATTTCAGCTGAGCAACCATCTACCATTCCCATCCTGAGACTCTAAAGAGGTCACTACCATTGAAGGCACAGACATTTATGGCTCAGAAATCCCTGCAGTGGGGGCAGGAGGGGAAGGACAGAGAAAAGTAACACTCACAGTTTGCCCTGCTCATAGAGGTAGAGGACACCATCCTTGAAATTGTGCATCTGACATAAGACCAAGGCCTTATCAAAGACTGTTTTGAACCTTCCACTCTTCAGGAGGGTGAGGGCTTCATTGTGCAGCTTCTCCTTGATCTACAGAGAAGAAGGAGAGGTCAAGGAGAGCAACACAGACACGCACGCATACACATTATTTAGCACTAAGACCTGACAATCTGCAGCTCTTTCACAGAGGACAGTTTTTCTATTTGTTCCCTATCCCTTTTAAGCAAATAGGACAAAATTTTCTGTGCCCAAACAGCCAGCATCTTCTTAGAACTCAGCAAGCAAATAGAGGTACTTTTGTGAGTGAGTCATCTGCTCACAGAGGCAGTATTGTGTGGAATCTGTTCTTAAATTAGATTCATATAAAACAAGTTCAACCTCCCTGAAAGGAGTATTCTCCCAGCTACCAGGCTGCTTTCCCATTTATGTCCCATTTATCCAGCACAGCATATGTACTGTCTCATGTTAGCAATGCCCAGCTGGAAAGGTTATGGGTTTGCAGGAATTCAGACAGGAATCAAAGATACCAAATCTGTTTCTCAAAACACAATGCTGGAGGAGCTCAAACCTGTTCATCTCGTTCATGTGCCCAGTTCTGGAGTCGAAGCTCCAGTAATGTGTCATAGACACCCTGTGGAGAGTCAGTCTGCACCTCAGTCATGTGCTCCAGAAAAGCCTTCAGTTCTCGGGAGTTATTTGCAAAGACTGGGATGAACTCCTCTGAATTAGCCTGTAGTGGAGATAGAAAAAGACAAGCACCCAGATCAGTCCAAGCCAGACTTCCCAGATCTTCTAAATCAGTGCTTCCTCCAGAGTCTGAGAGAGATACAGCACGACACAGGATGCCAACCACATCAAGAATCAGTTGTGAGCTTTAAGTGATCTCTCGTCTCTGGACTACCAGTACACCAGGACAGAGCTGCTCATACAATCATAGAAATTTTCAGGTTGGAAAGGACTTTTAAAGGCCATCAGTCCAACACACCTGCAAATGAGCTGAGACATTTTCAACTAGATCTGGTTACTCAGGACCCCATCTAACCTGACTGGAATATTAATTTCCAGGGATAAGACAATCTACCACTTCTCTCGGCAACCTGGTCCAGTGCTTCACTACCCTCGTTGTAAAAAGTTTCCTTCTTCTATCTGGTTTAAATCCTTTGAGTACTGAAAGGCTGCAATAAGCCTTCTCTGCTCCAGGCTGGACACCCCTAACTCACTTAGCCTTTCTTCACAGCAGAAGTGTTTCATCCCTCTGATCATTTTTGTGGCCCTCCTCTGGACCAACTCCCACAGGTCCATGTCTCTTCTGTGCTGAGGGCTCCAGAGCTGGACACAGTACTCCAGGTGGGGTCTCACCTGAACAGAGTATATTCAGGTATAATTCTTACTATACCTGAACCATCGGGCTGACACCACAAGGTATGCAGAAGCAGTCACTTGCTGCAAAGTTACTAATGGGGAACAACAACTCTCCATCAACACAAACTATACCTTTTTTCCTTCCAGCATCCCAGGGCCTTCACTGTCTCCCGAGGGCCGGTAATCGGTGCAAAGGATCTTCAGCAATTCTGTGGTCTCATTAGGGACATGGTGCATCAGGGTTTTACCATAGCGCTTCATGTTGCTCTCTGCCTGTTCAAAGGGCAGCTTTCCAATGTAGTGCAAAGCCTCTTGGTAGTTCTGTGGGGACAGCCAACAAAACAATCACAGGACATTGGCCTCTGCTCTCCACTTTGAGGTTAGGACAAAAAGCATTGAAGACGTGCTGCGGGTATGCCACAAACACATGTGCTCTGAATTATCACCTCATTCACTGTTCCTGCTTGTTTTCCTCCTCAGGGAGGAAGACTGGATGTGATCTGGGGAAAAGATTTAAACGAATCCCTCATAAACAACTCTCCCTCCTATTTTACCCTGTAAAAAGCCCTATCTGAAACAACATCTGATTTCCACTCCTTGTCTACCACATGTTCCAAAAGCAGAAACACAACACACAAGCAGCATCAGGTGTTGTTGCTGCTGCCTCAGCAGTCCCACAGCACACTACCCTCAGCAAAGAGGTCGGTGCAACAAGTATTCTCACTGAAGAGGCTACAGGAGTGGTATTCTCCCCAGGAAGAATGCAGGAGCAGTTATGTCTCCTCACCTTGATGTCCTCTAACTGGATTTTGAGGTACCACTCATGATGCTCGTGCTTCTCTGCCAGGTACACAGCATGGGAGTAGTAACCTGCCTGGCGGAGCACCTTGATGGCTGTTTCCACATCAAAACGGACCTCGCTGTCACTCGCCTCCAAGAACAAAAGCAGAAAGATGCTTCCTCAGAAACATTCCCACAATCCAGAAGCAGCAATCATTTATGTAAGAGGAGGAAAGCATGAGCAGGGACACCTCGGTACCTCCCAGGCAAAAGAAAGATCACACGTGCAGAAAGGAAGGAGCCCAGACACCTCTCATCCTTTTGCCAGTTGCACTGGCAGAAGCAAGCATACTCAGATCCAGAGGGCAAGCCAACCAAAGTGAAAATGTAGAGCAAGAGCTTGGAAATAAAGGAGCAAGGACAGGGGTACTGAGCGACAAATCCATTCTTCTCTCTCTTAATGGCCCCACAGGAGCCAATTTACAATGTCTTTTTAATTGTTATGACAAAACAGTGTAGCGTGATTTCACTTCCCCCCAGTACCTTAATGAACTCTTCCAGTTTGGAGCTGTCTTTGAGTTTGGTATAGCAATTCAACAGAAGCGTGGTATGGTCTGCATTGGCTAGGGACTGCAGGTGGAGTGTCTGCAGGTAAGCAGTGAGGTTGTGGATACGCTGAGCATCCAAGAATTTCCGAATAACATACGACGGTTCCAGTTTCCCTATAGTTCTGTGAGGGGAAGAGTCACGTCACTGGATACTGTATACCCATGAAGTCAAAATAATCGAGCAATTAGCAAGGGAATGAACAGAAGCCTTAATTTCAGCAGACACTAGGCCACTGGGGATCACTGGGCTGTGTAACAACTAGTTATGGTGTAAAACCACCCTCTGCACACACAGCGATACAAAGGCCTTGGTCAGGACAACAATGAGAGCAAACAAGCAGTTAATCCTCCTTTAAATGCAGCAGTGAGAAGATGGACTAGGCTCTGACTACAGCAAACTGGGAAGCCCAATCAAAAAGGAACAACAGCTACGTTTTCCTTCATTTCAGTTGCATAACTCAAAGTCAGCTTTAAATACTCATGCCCAGATGGAGCAGTTTAGCCACAGTCATGGTAAAAATACATGGCAACTGTCCAGAGGCTCAGCTCTACATTAACCTAACACTCTGTGCCATTTTAAAAAACTGAAGTTTTCAGTAAGCCCCACGCCCAGGCTGCTCCAAGTCTGAGTTTTAAAAAACCCAAGATGTTTTAAAACTGACATTGAACTTTGAGTGTTTTCCAAGAAAACTGCCCTGCCATCCACGGTCAAATTGCAGCACCCATCTTACCTAGTGATTACTTCTCTATAAGGATGTCATCAGGCCCCACACACAGTGTGCCTACATAATTCATGTTAAGACATGATCAGAGGACAAGGTGAACGGAGCAATTTTTCAAACAACGTGTTTAAAGGCTTCTAATCCCTATGACATGTTGTAGATCTTTCACCTCAAGTCACGCGTTTTTTGGTTTGGATTGTTTTTACTCCTGGGCTGGAACAGAAATTAAGGCTTCTGTAGCTCCTACCTGCACTACAACACCCTGGCTCCACAGGACCCACCGGATGTACTGCTGGATGGCCCCGTCGTGGTTGCCCTTGTTGTAGAGATGATCTCCATACTGCCGGAAAATCTCCGACAAGCCGTCGCTGTCCAGGTGGTGGCTCTTGGCCAGGTTAATGGCCATCTCAAACAAGTTCTTTCTGAACAGCATCTGTTCAACACACAGCAAGAGCAGTATGAGGGAAAGTATCACCTCACAAAACAAGTTCAAATACACCTGGAAAACAAGTTGTTTCTTCTTTTCAGCGCATGGATGTGCTTGGGCTTTTAAATACCAAATGTCTTATAACACTGGTTAAGCTGAAAGCTGTTGGGTCACTTGTCATGTAACTCATTTACCTGAAGGGTTCTACTTTTCAATCTGCAGAGCCAATACAATCTTGCAGACATAAGGCAGAGACTAATAAGAAAACAGATTTACATGCCTCCAGCTTAGTTTGTGTATCCCTCTCCTGCAGTACATGGATCTTCCCATCTCTGGTCAGTACATAGAGAGAACCCCATTCTGCCAAGACATCCACTATATCATCGAAGACTGAGCTGTATGCAATGAATTTGTTGCACAAGTCATAGATATTCAGGACTTGTTTGTCTGAATTCTGTGCCTCATTCCCAGCAAACTCTGACCTGGAGAGCAGAACAAAGTTTTAGAGAACAACAAGTGTATAACTTGAAATCTTGATAATAGGGATGTACAGAGAGCAAAACAAATGGGGTTCACTCGGGCAATTAAATTAAGCAGACCCACAGGCAAAACAGCACACAGTCATACACAAATTCCATCATCCTGTTATACTGAGAAATTCATAGGACTGGGAAAAAGTCTCACTCAGCATGCTTAACTGTGCTGGTCTTGCAAGGAGACTTAATCAATAGATAGGTCAGGATGAGCAACAGCCTCTGACAAAGTTGCCATCGGCCCCCAAGTGTGAAGCTTCACAGGGAAGAAGGAAAAAGAGGGAAAACAGGAAGCTAGCTGCAGGAGCAAAAAGAACTCATCTGTTGCAAGGAGCCCTACTTTGGGGAGGTCTTTCGGTCCTTGGAGACAACGATGAGGTACCCCCGGTACCAGTGAACGATCAGCTTTTGTCCCTCAAAGGCAAAACAGGGGCCACGCTCGTCTGGTTGGTAAAGGTACACACACTCATTTCCAGCCACAATGAACTGGAGATCCTGGGAGGGGTCACTCAGAGACGAACAGCGCAATCCACAACCATGAGAGTCCAGCTCCAGGCGAGGATAATCCTTCACTGAAAGCATATAAGACTACAGAAGAAATTCAAGGGTTTGGAGATTGCTCTGACCTAGACTCTGAAGCCAATGAAATTTGCCAGTCAGAGTTCCATTTTTTCCAGTCAGCCTCTCACCTGGATGTTCTCTGTGGTCACCACAAAGAGATGCGTGGTTTTGCCAGACTGTCGGAAAGCGAGGCCGGTCACGGGGTAACTGCCCTCGTGCAGGATCTGGGTCTTGCTGTGCCGGTCTCGAGTGATGTCTCCTTTTGTAAGCACCACACTCCCATCTGCAAAACCTGGTGAAGTGGACAGACCGAACCATTTCTTACACAGCACACCTGACGTTTTATCCAGCATAAGTTAGGGCAGCTCCAGTCAGCGACGACACCCCGCTCACCAGCCAGGCGTGAGGCCATGGCATTGCCACAAGTTCTCCTGCCAAGTCAGTCTGTGCCAAACCATCCCCCACTGCTCCTGTTCCATTTCAAAGCTGTCACACAGCTGCAGGCAGGAGGGCACAGCTCAGGGAGGGCTCAGCTTGCTTCCCACAGACAAATTTCACTTGCAGCTTAGTTTTGTTTGAGGCTCTCTGTATTTTGTTCCACAGCCTTCCCATCCCACAACTGTACCTATCCTTTTAACTCTCTTACGCTGTAAAAAGACCAGAGGGAGATTTCCTAAGAGCAAGCAAAACATGCTGTTCTTACAGTTTGCCAACAGCTCCAGCCCTGTAAGTTATCCCAGGGTGGAAGGCCACCCCACATACATGGAAAGCTTTTTGATTTCAGTGCAGGGATCAGGTAACCTCACATTACTGCTCTTAGTCTGCCAGAAGTTAAGCAGGAAAAATTACAAAGGAAGGGTTAAGTCTAAAAAAGGAAATTGGCTTTATCATTTGACAAAAAGGTTTCTACAGACTCTGACTAAATATACACATTTGTCTTCTCGAGCACAGGATCTCTCTGGGAGAATAACACAGCAACTGTGTGAGGAAAAAAAATCAGGATGTCCTATGCTGATTTTTGTGTTATCTGTTCATTTTCCTCACATCTGAGTAAGGCCATAACACTTTTCTAAAGCTGTCACAGCTCAGTTTTACTTACCAATAGCCATGAAATTGAGATTCTCGTGGACAGTCAGGCAGGACACCACTGTAGGCTTGTTACCTGGAATTGCTGGAAAAATCCGTGTGCACAGGGGATTGCCACCATCTCGCTTCTCCAGGTTCCAGACTTTCACCTACAAACAATGATCTGGCATAAGCAAAATGTGGCATTCGAAGGCCAAAACCTGCCATCAAACATTCAGAATGAGCAAGGTACTTGAGGCAAGAAAGGTCAACTGAGGGAATCACAGTAGCCTGAAGAGTCATATTACAAATGCATTTCCTTCTCTTTGTCATCTGACTTACCAAGGGGTTAATGCCCTCCTCATCCTCTCCGACAGACACCAAGATGCTGTGCTGCTTCAGCTGGTACAGGTGTGTGACCCTCAGCTTGTAAGCCTGGAAACTGCTGAGTTGAAGGGAACGAGGCAAAAACCAAATCTGACCTTCCATATTTAGATCACAGTTAAGGCAAATAAAAAGGGAAAAAAAACCAAGATCAACAAACCAAATAACCCACACCTCCGATCATACCGGAATCAATCACGCCAATGCTCGCTGCTGACGCCTGGCAGGGCTTCAGCGAACCCCTGTGCAGAGCGACCCCCGAGCCCCAACACCGACGGCAGTTTGGTTTGGGGGGGGGTTTACAGCCTGGGACGGCTGAGAGCGGGGAGCTGCCCCCAGGAACCCCCGGCCCCGCACAGGCCGCGGGCAGGATATCCCCAAAGACGAGGCTGCCCCGGCCCGAGTCGCAGACCGCAATGCCCGGGGGCAGCGCGAAGGGCTTCGGTCCGGCCCCATCCGCGCCCGGCGGCTCCTTCAGCGGCTCCCGGTCGAAGAAAACGAAGCGGCGCCACTGCAGGTACGCGGCCATGATGGGTGGGGCCGCGCGGGCCCCGCCCCCGGGACGGGAACGGGAACGGGGACGGGAACAGGCCAAGAACGGGCCAGGAGCGGGCCAGAAACAGGAACAGGCCATGAACGGGCCAGGAACGGGCCAGGAACGGGAACAGGCCAGGAACGGGACAGGAACGGACCGGGAACGGGACAGGAACGGACCAGGAACGGGACAGGAACGGGACAGGAACGGGAACAGGCCAAGACCAGGACAGGAATGGACCGGGAACGGGAACAGGCCAAGAAGGGGACAGGAACAGGCCAGGAACAGGAACAGGCCAAGAACGGGAATGGGCCAAGAACGGGACAGGAACGGACCGGGAACAGGCCAAGAAGGGGAACGGGCCAAGAACGGGACAGGAACGGACCGGGAACAGGCCAAGAAGGGGCCAGGAACAGGCCAGGGACAGGAACAGGCCGCGGCCGCGGGCCCTGCTCCCTGCGGCTTTCAGCCCTTTGCATTGATCGGGCAGCCAGGCCTGTGAGGCACCAGCTCAGCGTGTTCTGTGCAGCCGAGCTCGGGAGGACTTGAGGAAAAAATTCTTCACGGACAGAATAATGAAGTGGTGGAATGGTCTGCCCAGGCAGGGCGTGGAGTCACCTCTGGACGTGTTCAAAGGAAGACTGGACGTGGCACTTGGTGCCGTGGTCTGGTGAGGTGTTAGGGATGGGTCGGACTCGATGACCTTTGAGTGATCCTGTGTGTGACTCCAGGCAGAAGACAGGACACAGGCCCAGCAAACTCCTGCCCTGGTGCAGAAACTCAGTGCAGCCAAAAGAAAAACAACAGAAAAAAAAGGGAGTTCCAGGGAGCTTTTATTGAGTTTAATTAACAAAATCAGGATTTTACCATTCATCTTTTTTTTCATGAAGCTCTTGACAAGTCAGAGCTGTAACACAGATACAGCCAGGGAAAACACATCTCAACAAAATCTCAGCTCCACTGGAGAGTTTGCCAATTTAACAGAAAGCCAATTTTCCCCTCCCTCCCCCGACTGTTTTCAATGACTAGACCATGGTGTTTGCTGGTTAACAGTAAGAATATCGACCCCTTGCCTAGGGACCAGTGGATTATGACACTCCACTCAAATTGTAAATGTTTTCTCTTGAAACAAAAGATCCAGTTTCTTTCAATAAAGGGAATAATGACTATTTTCCTTCTCCTGACACCCCTTCCCCACAATTACTGGTTAAAATACAGCAAGGCTGTATCTTAATAAACCCAACCCCTCCCCCCACCCCTCCTTACCCTTCCCCAACTTGTCCACAGCAGAATTTAACAATGCTTCCAAATGGAGACATTTCAGCAACACAACAAGGAACTGAGCAAAACCTACAGCCTCATCTGCCAAAGCCTCCTTGTGAAGTGTGGATGCCTGCCCTGTGCTCCAGAGATCTGGCTCATAAACTGCGATTCAAAGAAGATGGACCAGAAGTTCACAGCAATCAGAGAACTCCCTGCAAGGACTACAGCTGCCCAACCTCTGCCATGGCAGCTCTACTGCAGAAGTTTCTGAGAACAAAATTCACTTTGTCCTCAGAAAGCAACAACCAGTCAGCCCCAGCAGCACCTCAAAGTTCAGCATCAGGGCAAGAACCACTGCAAGGGCAGCTCAGGAGATGTGGCACAGCATCTCTCCTACAGAACCTGCTCAGGTTTGTGTCCTGCCAATCATTTCTGCCAATCATTTCTAAAGAAAAAAAAAATGTTTGAAGCATTTTTAAATCCTTGGAGTAGACACCCTCCCACCCCATCCCAAACAAAAATAAACAGAAAAATCAGAATGAGATGATTTTATACCACCACACATGCAACATGAAGTCATGTTGAGCTTCCCTGTTCTTACCCACAAAAATAGTCACAGAGGTCAAAGGAAAGATGCTCCCATCTCATTCTGGAAACTGAAACGTGTATTTGAGACCAACCCACCCCCCTCCCCTTGGGAAAAGGCTCCCAGCAGCTGTGGCGCCCCCCAGCACACCCAGAGGTTCTCTCCAGTGGCTGGAAGTTCCATCACCCTCTTCACAGCCACCAGGCCCAGCTATGAAACTCCATTTCACAGAATCATGGAGTGACACTTTTAGACTTCCAAGGAAAAAGAGGTGCAGAGTACATCAGGTTCTCATTCATACCAACTTTGTCACAGGAAGGATTTGCCCTAGGGCTCATCCCTGAAGGCTCCAACTCTGCACCTGTAAAGACTGGTATGAAACCAGCAAAACCTGGAGCTCACACAGAATCTCAGGAAGCCAAGATTGATACACACTCCTTACATTTGGGTAGGGAACAAAACAACCAAGAAAACCCCAAAATAAAATAATAAAAAAACAACAAACAAATCAAAATAAAACAAAAAAAACCCCACTAGGATGATCCTAGTCCTTTGGAGCATCTTTCCATCTGCAAGATCACATCTGTTCAAGATAGCCTATTAGCACCACAAATAGGCTGCTTCCTTCTCAACAAGAAGCCACCTAGAAATGGTGCCCTGATAGTTTAGGTAAGTGCCAATCCTCAACGAGAGGCCAAGTTTAAAGTAATACTTTCCAAAGTTCTGTGCTTCAAGAGGGACCATCAAGGCATGGCACCAGGCTAACCTACCACGAAGAGCACACACACCTGACCCCACAGCCCTGTCCTGTCCTTGGTACATGTGCATGCCCTGGGAAGATACAAAACTTATTTACATTTGTCATGTCTTTGTTGCACTAAAATGATCCCTCTTCTGTCTGGAAAATCATAAGCTGGCTGCAGTACAAGAGCAAGATTTTACTTTTGGTCAAAGTTACCACCCACA
>VXBA01004700.1:183336-195545 GCA_013399895.1 Serilophus lunatus
AAAAAAGCACCCCAAAATTGTTTACATTTAGTACCTGCCAGTCAGACCTAAGCTGTGTGGCTCACAGAGTGTCTGTGACCAAGCTCTTGAGTTTGTACTCTAGTGCAGCATTTGCTACAATTATGGAGTCACTGCTGACAAAAGGAAGAAAAACATCCCGAACACAAAATCCTTCCCATCTCGTAAAGTTGTTGTCAGGAGGCACCTGGTTTGTGTTTATGACCCACAAGGAAATGGATGCTAAGTCCACCTTGTAGTTTCAAACAATTTTACTCCAATTCAAAAGAAAAAGGGTCAAAATGGGGAGAAATTAAGACAATTAATTCCCGCCTCAAAGTAAGCAAAGCATGGTGAGTGCAGCATCTGTATATGCAATAAACAACTGAGCAAAAGGGATTGCATTCATCCAGGTGCCTCCTGACAGAGATGGTGAACAGGCTAAAAGGGATTTTAAAAAGAGTAGTTTTTGATTTGTCTCACTCCTTTTGCCTGTAGATCAGGCCAAACATCAAGCATGTTGGGAGGGGCACAATTTAAAGCAACACTGCTTGACCAGAAAGCACTTTCCAGCAATATACAATGCAGAATGACAGACAGCAACTCATGCCACACCGGAGGGGATGGCAAGCAGCTTCCTGCAGCTTCTGACCTTAACAAGGGTTTGCACTTTCCTGCTCACAGTTCTGCACAGAAGCTGCTCTGGGCAGAAAATGCAGAGTGCTGCAGGAAGTGCATCAATTCCATAAAGCTCCAGAACTGTCAGTTTATGCATGTAAATTGGTTTTCTGTGGTCTCTCTCAAACCTGAATTCACACCCTACACATCCACTGCCCAGTGACACCCCCTGGATTCCCCTCCCACCATGGTGGAACACAGGTCATGGCCCCCTTCAGAGCTTCTCAAGCTCCTCAAGTTTCTAAAGGGGAAATCAAAGAGCATCTTCCAAAAGCCTGAGCTATGGATCTGGAGGCCTGGGAGCCCCCCAAGTGATCCCTTCCATAGGAGTGGTACATGACAGTGCTGCCAGCACCAAACTCCCCCTGACAAGGGACACTTGTGGAGGCCTGCACTTCAGAGGTCAGAGCACTTCTCATTGTTTAGTGTTGCAGAAAACTGAGCCCCTCTCATCTTTAGCTGCTCCCATAATCAGTCTAATCCCTTTAACCTCAGCAACCTTCATCACAAAAGTTATATATGAACCCAAACAGAAAAAAAAATATTTACAAAGTTTGTACAATATACACATCTGATTTTCTATGGGACACACTGCACCAGAGGAAAGAGGGCCATGGCTCTGAAACAAGTCTACATATCAAGTGCTGTAACTACTAATGGAGACTTATGAAAACCAGTCTTTAGTGTTCTGCTAGAGCACAGGGCTTTTCTTATGGCTCCTGCAAAGGATGACAGGCTACTCTTTCCTTCTGGAGCTATGATGCTGCACCTAATCAGCCCAGATTTTAAGTTGGTTTCATTTTAAATACAGATATTTACAGTTTGGGTGAACTGCAAATGCATATCAACTCCTCCAATTCAAAAAAAAAAAAAGTTGAAGAAAAAAAGTAGTATTACCAATACATTTCACCTCCCAGCCCTGGGCTTGAGTACCTGGGAAGGAGGAGAAGGGGAAGAGAGGGGAACTTTGACCTGAAACCAAAAACAGCTGTTGATTCCTTGGGCTGTGTTGGAAAGGTGATATTCTGAATGGTCTCATAGCATAAGGCACTTTGCACGAATAAGTAACAAGCTCTTTAGCTTAAAAAACAGATGAGTAACCAGGGAGAAGTTGAAATGCACTCAGTCGATGGGTAAAGAATTTGAAATAGCAGAACAAGCTCGTGTTCACCAAGATTCTTCTCTTTCCAGGGTTTTTCTCTTCTTCCCTTGCTGCCCCTCCCACCCAAAGAAACAAAATTTAAAACCAGCAGTTAGTGCAACTAATGTTCAATCAGCACACAGTGCAAAAACAAAAAGACATTCCTCCTTTTATCTTCTTTCTTCCTTGCTGCCAAATTTAAAAAGAAACAAAGGCCGAGCTCTTTAGTCTTCATAGTTCCAAAATGAAAAGAGGAAGAAAAACCCACAAAGAGAAGGGTATCCCCAAAGAAAGGATGTGTCACAGGTCTGGATCGTAGGGCTTCACCTTCTGCCATGTGTAATCAAAGCCTAAAACAAAAATAAAATAAAAATCAAAAACCACGACCCCAACAGCCAGAGTTCCACCAGTTCCATGAGTCAGTGACTGTGCAGCAGCTCTGGGAAAGCACTGAGCACAAACAGCTCAGCCTCAGCTTCACACAAACAGGGGGTGCCAATGCCCTGCTGTACTTAGGAGCACAACTACTTGCTGGGGTTTTGTCTTTTAGGAACAGAAAACTGCTCTCTGGCAAGGTCAGAGTATTCCCCTCAAAGAAGCCACCCAAGAGCCTGTTCCAAGCTCATCGTGGGGTTTTTATTTACTTACAAACTTAGAGAAGGTTCAACCAGGAAAGCAGAGGCTTGCAAGTCAGCTTGGTGTGCCTGGCTAGGGCTGTCCTTGGATGATTTCAAAGCAGGGTTCATTTTAACACTACTGAGCAGTCTGCTTCTACAGCCACTTTTTTTTTTTTGGTCACCTGAGAATTCCAGCAGCTTTGCTGGGATTCCAATTCACCATCTCTGGGAAGACTATGCAGAAGAATGATTTCCAGCCCAAAGTGTGTGGTGGAGGATCTTGCACAACACAGCCTCAAGTCTTAACTAAGGCCAGATCAAAATATCATCCTGCAGCTACTTTGCTTGACTGAAGTCCAAGGCAAGTAGTCTTCTTATAAAAGGACTCAACTCAGCAGCTTTTCCTCAATATTCAGAAAGGGGAACACTCAGGAGCCTCCAACAGTGAAACCTCTTTCTCTTTTAAAATTATGCAGACGACCTCGAGTGGCAGCACAGATGAATTACAGCCCTGCTCCCTGCCTTGTTCCAAGGACACCAAAAGAGCAGCAGCTTTTGCTGGAACCGGCTCCACCTGACTGCTGAGGTGCTCAGCTCTTCTCCTGCTGCTCTGTTCTCACAGCTATCCATTTTCTCTCCTTCCCTTTCTGAGGATCCCTTTCCTCTCTACCCCTCACCACTTTCAGCTAAGCAACACCAAAAGAATTCCTTAGGCTACTGACACCCCTCCTGGCCTCTCCCACTCCCCTTTTCCCCATTTTTGTTCTCAGCTTGTGGTCAGCCTTTAAATTAAAACAACCAAGAAATACTCATCCTCCCCTCCCAGCTTCAGCATCTCCACAGAATTCCTCGCACTGACAGTCTATTTCAGACCTTTGTTTGTTCCACAGAGTTTTTCCATCACATCACTTTCCCTCTTCCCTGTAGCAGCACAGACACAGATCAGGAAGGCACTTACACACATACATGTTTGTTTACTGTTTCTCATCTTCTACAGGTTCACTGTGGTATTCTGCCACATACAGGCTCTTGTCAATGTTGCTTGGGATGGGTTTAATTTCAGTTCCCAGCTGCTCCTCAATACTCTTCAGGTTGAATCGATCATCATAGGTGATCAAGTTGATGGCCAGGCCAAGGTGACCAAAGCGACCTGGACAAAAAGGACAAACAGAAACACACCTGAACTGAGCTGCCTGACAGAGGGCTGGCAGCGCAGCTCTGCAGACTGTCCAGCTGCCATTGTGCTCTGATGGTAGAAACAAACATGGCCACAGGTCTCCACATGTTCCACATCAGTTTTTGGAGAGCACTGCTGTAGGAGTAAGAAAACTCAGGAGGTTCCAAATGCTCCGGGTTAATTACCAGGGAGAAGTCTTCTGCTACTGCATTGTGCACATCTAGCCATTGAGTCACAGAGTTCTTGAACGAGCCTGCACTACAGAGTTCAAGTACACTGACCTCCTTTGTTTACCACCTTCCTCATGTCCAGACATTAGAAACCCACCTTGGAACACATGCAGAAAAGCACACAGATCTCTGTGCTTGAGACACCTTGAGAACCCTAAGTTTCCAGTACAGAATCCTCCCTGCAAGCAAATAATTCTGTTTTTCTTTCATTAGGTTGTTCAGGCCAGTTGCAAGAGAATCACCCTCTACTCAGATAATACCCTCAGTGGGGACAACCACCCGATACCCAACAATAAATTTGTCAGAAAAATCAAAGCTACTGAGTCTCGGATACAGTAACAAAAACCAAAAGTGAATTTAAGGCTAAGAAGCACTACAGTCATCAGCAGAGTTGCACTTAAAGCCTGTTCCTCCGCTCACCTGATCTGCCAATGCGATGGAGATAAGTCTCTGCCAGCTTTGGGAAGTCAAAGTTTATCACCACATTCACAGCCTGGATATCAATACCTCGGGTAAACAGATCTGAAAGACAGTTCAGGTCACAAAGAAAGTAAATTTCAATGAGATCAAATTCTGACAGTATTTAGGGCGCACAGATTAACAGTGCTAAATACTGCCTTGCACTAGACTCCAGATATAAGCTTCCCTTGTATCAAAGAGTTTACATACAATCCTGTTACAGCCCCTTCTAGCTCTACATCCATTACAAACATGAATAATGTAAGAAGAATGATTAACAGCACAATATCTGTGTATCTAAGCTAGTGAAAATAAACTGAAAACATTACTGCAGTTCAATAATCTGTTGGCAGAGGTGCACCTTCACAGTTTGCCACACGAGACAACTCCCCGTGCCCAAAGGAGTGCTGCACCCTGCAGGCCTGACAAAGACATCCTACCAAAACCCTTGGTTTATTACAGAGAATTGATCTATTGCAGCTGGGCCAATGTGCTCCCTCTCCCAGCCCCTGGGAACAGGGAGATGAGCAGCAGCTCTTACCAGTGCAGACGAGATTGCGGCACAGGCCGTTGCGGAAGTCGTGGAACACGCGGTTGCGGTGCTCCTGGAGAGACACACGGTTAAACAAGGCAGCAAAGACCCAAACCCACACACTAACCCAGCAGGGACAGCCAAGGAACAAACAGCCAACTCCTCTCTTCGGAGGAGCTGAGCCCAAACCAGCTGCCAGTACCTGTTTCTTAGCTCTCCTTATCACTTAAAGGACTCACCCAGCAGGGCCGTGATCCCACCCTTTGACAAAGTCACTTAACTGACTGCATTTTAAAGACTCTTGCAGTGGAACCAAAGCTGTCTCAGAAAAGGACTAAAGTTACGAGTATGTGAAACGTGCAGCAAGAAAGTCAAACTGGTATTTTGACTGTTCTCACAGGTTTTATTCATTCCCTTAAAAACTGAAGTCGGCAGTAACTTCCTTTTCCAGCATGAAGCATTTTTCACTATCAGTTCAGAATGAGGGGTGGGATGAGTCAATTTTCTGTAAAGACTCTCCTCAAAGATTAAGTAATATCACTGTTAAGAACTGAAATTTCAACAGGGAATGAACAAGCTGAGGTGTTCAGCAAACATTTGCCTGCACTTTGCCACAAAGATCATCTACTGACTGATCACAAGCACATAAAAATCAGACTTTGAAGAACCCACTTGCATATCTCTCATCAACACCAACATCAGTTCTATTTCTGCTTAATTAATTACTGGTCTGGCCCAGCAAACATTGGCATTACCTGTCAACTGCTTGAGCAGCAAGCTGAACTGCTATGAAAGCTTTCATTTATTATAGCTCACTCATAAAATAAAAACCCTAATGTTGCAGCTTACAAAGAACATGCAAATTTAAAACAAGCATGGGACTTAATTCAGCTATGCAGTAACGCCTGGGGAGTGTGGAATAAAGCTCTGCAGACTCCATACTCACCTGCCTCATTTTAGCATGGATATAGAAGCAGGAATAGCCCAGCTGGGAGATCTTTTTGGCGAGCAATTCAACTCGTTGAGAGGAGTTGCAGAAAATGATGGACTGGTTAATCTGGAGCTGAACACACAACAGTGCACTCAGTGAATGCAGCATTTTACTAACAAATGACCCCAGACATGTCTAAACCCTTCCATAAACAGCACAGCAGGTATGCTGCTGGTTAATACACACAGGATGTGTTTTTGTACAAGAGGGGGGAAAAGTCCCTGAAGTTCTATAACATAAAGGTGCAGGACAAAAAGCATCCATTTCTGGCTTCAGCTGCATAACACATTTTGACAAAGAAAACACTTCACTGAGCCACCTTTGAAATACTCAGCCTTATTCTTAGTTCTGAGAGGAAAAAAGATTTAAGGCCTTGTCCCAGCCCTTCTCCTTACCCTGGAAAAGAGTGTGTTGAGGCAGTGCACTTTCTGCCTCTCAGTGACATAGGCATAGTACTGGGTAACTCCCTTCAAAGTCAGCTCCTCCATCAGATTAATCTCATAGGGTTTTTGCAAATGGGAATTCTGAAAAAGAAAGGTAACAACAGATCTACATGCAAAACTACACAAGTACAGGCCCAACAGGAGCACCCTCTGGAAGCAAATCCACACAAATAACACAGAACCAACAAAGTGCAACACAGCACCTCACAGGCAAGAACTGCACCCACACAGCTTCCCATTAATGCTACTGTAGGTCAAAGACTCTTTCCAAACCTCTGCCCTAGACTTAGGCTGATTTAGACTGAATTTGTGAAGTTGAGATGCATTAAGAAACCCCAGCACCAACAGCTGTGCCCTGAGGCAGTGTCACCACCATACCCACACAGCAGGCCTGCACTCACCATGAACTTCTGTACACTCAAAGGGAAAGTGGCTGAGTAGAGCAAAATCTGTCTGTTTTTTGGTAGCGTGAGAATAATGTCTTCCATTATTTGAACAAAATCTTGAGACAGCAACTTATCTGCCTGTAACAACAGAAGTCATAAAGAGTAAGTTGAAATAAAAAAAATAAAGATTTCAGTCTTCTGGTAGCATCACATTTGGGGGAAGGAAAAACAACAGTTACCAGGGCTCCTAAAAGAGTTACCCAAGAGCTTTCACACAACTATGTTCTCCCTCATTCAGAAGCCTGTACACTTCTGAACGTTCATAAATCAGCTTTATATACAATCATGTGGTAAGCACAGCTCACTTATTATAAAAGGAAACCAAATGCAATGCATTTCTTTGTTTCAGAACAGATTGTTACTCCACTCTTCAGCATCAGCAAAGAAGACATGAAAGGCAAATCTTCCTAGGCTGTTTCTTTTAAAGAGTCAGAAAAATCCTCCTGTCAAAACACTTTCTCAAAAATACTGAGAAATGGATCAGCTATAACCTTATAGTAACTCTAAGCAAAGTTTGATTTCTTGCTGTGCATAGAAAGGAGACTCAGTGAGACACATCCTTGCTTTAACTTGGTGTTAAAATCCCAAAACATTCAACATGAGCAACTTGCCTCATCCAATACTATCATCTGGACATGCTCAACTTTTGCTACTCCTTTCTTGATGAGATCGAGAATTCTCCCAGGGGTAGCTATCACCACATGCACTGTGAAGTTAGAAGAGCAAAAAAAAAAAAAACTGGTTAGGCCAAGTAAAACAATGTTCCTGGCATTCACAGCCATGTTTCATATGGACAGTCTGAAATAATGATTACAAAAGCAGACAAGACACAGTGTGGTCTGTTCTCTGACAGGCAAAGAATGACAAGCAGAAATTCCACTCCACACAATGTAAAAGCCACAAACAGCAGCAGCAGTGCAGCAGAAGTGCCCCCACCTGTATCATCAAGTCTCATTATGTCATCTCGCAGATTGGTGCCTCCTGTTGTTGCCATCACTTTGGCCCCTCCCATGTGCTTGCTGACTTGGATACAGATTTGACTGACCTGCAGGGCCAGCTCACGGGTGGGAACAATCACCATTGCTGGAAGATGGAAACAGCACCGAGTTACTAGCAACACTCTGTATCTCAAACATTCATGTCCTCAGAGGAGACAGACTTTATGAAAGCAGTACTTCTGTATTTTGCAGATCCACTCTGGGTATCCTGAGCAAGGCCTACGAACTCCTTGAGACAAGGCCAAATTCCACGCAAGAGCTCTCCCTCTCTTGATGCTCCCCTTGCCAGCACATTTGCATATTACTTCATATCCACCTTCCAGGGCAAGACAGTCAAGTGCAGAAGATGTCCTTCCATTTAAAACCCTTGAAAGCAACTGTGGGATTGTTCAAATTCCACCTCCCTTCCAACACTCCCCATTAACTTTCCCTGAAAGTACAAGCAGACAAGAGATGCTGCACCCAATCTCACTCACCAGTTCTGGATTTAACTCTGTCCTGTACTGACTGACACCATTACCTGGATGCAGCTGCACAGGATCCACCTGAACTCACCTTGTATATTGTCCTTCTTCAAGTCCAGCCGTTCAAGTAAAGGAATGAGGTAGGCTCCACTCTTGCCTGTTCCATTTTTTGCTCTAGCCAAGATATCCCTACCAGACAAAGCAATGGGGATGCTCTCCTCCTGAAAAGCAAGGACAGTGCACAAACCATCAGCCACAAGCCATGCTCACTGAAGAGGCTGACCAACTTTAACTCCCCTTGCTGACAGTATCCCACGGAGTCTGGCTGTGTCACCATCATTATTATTATTACTATCCTGCAACCACAAGTATATTCCTGTGATACACTTCACATAAAATCAGCAGCCTTTCCTTTTGAAAGTTCAGCCATCCAGAACCAGGCCACATGTATTTGTAACTTTATTGCCTTTTACAGCAACATCTACAGGAATCTCACACTTTTGGAAAGGTCTATCATGAGAATCTGTTTTCAAGCAGATCAACCACCTAAAAGCCACAGCTTTATCGTGCCTGAAGGAGATAAGGTGGCACAGTGATAAACCCCCAAAGACCAACTACAAGAGTTCAACCCCCCCCCCCCCCACCCCTTGACTTTCTCCAAAGTGTCAGTCAGTCCCATCACTACATCACCCACTGCATGACTTGGTAATTTAGTTTGGAGTTAGAAATTCTTGCCTTCCCCAAAGGAAGTGTTTCCCACCAAGTTCTACCGTTCACAGCCCCAGCCTTCCCAAACCATAAGTATTGGACATTTAGGCATAAGAATTTCAATAGATTCATAAAAGTTAAGCACAGCTTCCAAGTATTCTGCTTGCAAACAACCTGAATAGGAGATGGTTTTTCCCAGCCCATTTCAAAAATTCCCATCAGCAGCTCCCGTTTCAAACAATAATCTTCAAACTCGTTTCCTTTCGTGGAGGTCACGTCCTGAATAACCAAGAAAAGCACAACCATCAGAGGAGGTCACACAACCTGCAGCTGGAGATTGGTCTGTGCAGGAACACGATGAATTACTACCCAGGAGCCCCCTCTACTCTGTGCAGCACCTTCCAGCCACAGAGTCCTGCGAGCACAGCCACACCTTCCCACCTGCCCTGCACAACACAGCTCTCAGTCCCTGCTGTAACAAAGCAAGAAACCCACAGTCAACTCCATTTTCAAGCCTTCCAAGGAGGGACCACACCCAAGCACTTGAAGAACAAATAAATTCTTCATTTAAAACAGCAAGAGCTGGACCGCTTTTTAACCTTGGCTCAAGACAAATATTTTGCCATTGCAACTTCTCCCACATCTTTATTTCTACAATTCAACCATCCTTACCGAAGTTTTGATTCTCAAATCTTTTGGAGGGAGTTTTAAAGTCTTCTTCCAGTCATCACCAGGTCTACAGCAAAAGTAAAATGAAAATATTTTATAAAAGTCAGGATCGATATTTTGATTTTGCATTTTCGTAGAAACAGTGATGAACATGTAGTATTTTCACCTCCTCAAAGCTAAAAGTGCCTACATGTATGAGCTCAAGTCTTCTGAGCAGGATATAACAGGCAGGAAACTGTAAAAAGAGAAAAATCAACAGTCTGCCAAACACATTTGTGAAATCTTCATCCAGTCATGATTCAAGTCCCCCTTTCAGGGCACTGAGTCAATCCAGCAGAACAGATTTAAAACTGGGCACAGAAGAGAATCTGACTGTAATAAGTCTGCAGGAGAATATTTCTCCACTTAAAAAAGAGAAAAGCCACACATTATTATCCCATCCAAGTCCTTTGCACCTTTCAGGAATTCCAACCTGCACACTCACACTTTATTAGCACACCTCCCAAATGAGCTGGATGGAGCAGGGTACCACAGTGGGATCACATCCTCTTAGCTCAGGCTTGGGTGAACTAAAGCCAGAACACTACACTGAGGAGACCAGGCACCACTATTCCAGACCAATGAAAAGCATTAAGAACTGCAACAAACTGAAAAGCATGCCCAAGTGCTCTGAGACCAGGTGGCATTTCCTCCTCTCTTTAACTTCAGTTCCTCCCCAGTCTCCAACTTCCCTCTTGCAACAAGCAAAGGACCCAGGACCCTGGTGGTGCTTCCCCCAGTGGCTCACACTTGGGAAAGCACAGCATCAAACTCCATTGTGACCAGGAACATCCCCCCCACTGCAGGAGGAGCTGCCCAGGGAAGCACAAGGTCCCTCCCAGCACAGTCACCCCCCCCCGTTCCCCAGGGGAGCCCCAGCCCCCGGCAGCACTCACTTCATGGCAGTGGTCATGCTCTGTGCCTGCTGCTGCTGCTGCTGCTGGGTGCCGTTGTTGATGGTGCTGGAGTTCTTGAGCTGGTTGATGTGCTGCTGGGCCGGGGGGCCTCCCCCCCCCGGGCCCCCGCTGGGCTTGGCAGGGCCCCGGAGCTGCCCGTTGGGGCTGGCCAGACCCATTATAACAGGGTGCTCTGTGCGGGCCGTGCTCATGCTCCCACCGGCACGGGCGTCCTCGGACACTTCAACACTTTGAAAAGTCAGTACACAAACTGTAATAACAGTTTATTAGGCTCTCCAAAACGAAGAGATAAATAAGTCTTGCTCAATAAATGAGTCCTTTATTGCAATGCAGGCAAGCACCTGTAAGTCACTCGAAGGAAAGCAGTCACTTGCTCTGATGCACTGTGGATCAACTTTTTTTTAAAAAAAGCCCTCTAACAAAGTTATGTCAGAATTCACTTGCTTCAATCTGAAAGAGAAGCAGACAGTAACAGTTAGTCTGGGGATTTTTGTCCACGCAAATCATACCACTTGACTTTTGTGTTCTAAGAATCACTTCTTCCCAAGCAGTGTGGAACAACAGTGCTGTTCTGTTTCCTCAGTGATACCTCAGTGATAGTAAGACATGCCCCAAACGTTTTTTAACCATTCTATAAAGCTGTGCCTACCACCTTCAGCCACCAAAAAACCCTCTTGAACAGCTGTACTTTCAGTGACCTTCCAGGGAGGAACATTGACTTCCCCCTCCTGGAAAAGCAACCACGAACTTTTATCAATTGCTTTGACAGCCCTTCAAACTCTCCCACTTCTGGGATGCAGCAAAGCAGCCCCAAAATGCTGAGCACTGACTTTATGCACGAGTTTGTAACGGGAAGCAAGACCACAGCACCAGGTGGACATTCCAGTTAGAACTGACAACACCCTCGAGTTACTCTTATTGCCCTTTTCAGTTTGAAAGGGAAACAGAAATTATGTAAACCCCAAAAAAACGGCTGACCCTCCTCCAGCCCAAAATGCTGGCTCAACCCAGCTCACCCAGAGCTTGGAGCTGGGTATCGATTTAGGGACACAAACACCGAGCTGAGAGCAGGGACTGAAGCTGAACACACACCAGGCAGCAGCCCCCTGCCCCTGTGTCCCAACGGGCGGCAACAAGTGCTGTGGTGCTCAAAACAACATCGGGGGCACACGACTTCATACTGGCTCCACGGGTCAGGGAAAGGGAGGCAAAACAGGGCAGGAACAACACCAAGCCTGCCCCTCACAGAAGGCACGGCCCAGAGCTGACTGTGCCAACAGGGAGACAAAACACCCCCAATCCAGAACCTTTCAGAACAGAAGGGAGGCTCGTCTGTGCTTTCCCACCACGAGGCATATTTATCTCGGGAAAACGCAAAGGAAAAACCAGCAGGTCGCTGCCTCCCAACCTCGGCGTGCACAGGAAAGCGTCCGTTTCCGCAGCGAATAAAAGCTTTTCACCACAGGGCAGAACCAACTCGGACCCTGCCCAGGCTGCCCCCCGCTTCCAAGCGTGTCAGCTCTGGCTTTACAGCACAGCTTGAAAGTTTGCAGAACCAGCATTTTCCTGCTAGTTATCGTTCGTCTTCGAAGAGAGATTTCTCGTGCCCAGTAACTTGGTGAGAGCCGGACCAGGCGAGTCCCGAGGGTGCCCAGAGCCGCCCGAGGTCGGGACCCCAGCGCCGAGCCCTCCGGCCCCGCAGG
>VXBA01004700.1:196493-253327 GCA_013399895.1 Serilophus lunatus
CCCCCGCCCCCGGCCCCTGATCCCGGTCCCGGTTCCCGCTCCCAGTCCCTGATCCCGGTCCCTGATCCCGTCCCCGCTCCCGGTCCCTGATCCCGCTCCCGGCCCTCCTCTCTGCCCGTCCCCAGCCCCTCCGGTGCGTCCCCGGTTCCCGTGGCTCTGCTCCTCCCAACGCCGGCGGAGCCCCCGGCCCGGGGCTGCGGGGACCGGGACGCGCCCGCTCCGCTCGGGCCGCTGTGACTTGGACAAACTGAGCCAGAATGGGAATGTGAGCTTAAAACACCAGCCTGGAGGTGCTGGCAATTCCAGAACCGCTTTGCAGACAGATTCTGGTTCAAATGTTTGACCGAGATGGGCACAAAGAGCGAGGGAGGCGCGTTCGTTTCCCTGCTGTTGGCCCCCGGTCCCGCCGCTGTCCCTGGAGCCGGGGGGCGAGGCCGTGCCGCTCGCTGCCCTGACCGGGTTAGGGTCACACACCCCCGTTCTCACGGGGGGAGAAGGTCCGCGGGAGCCCCGTCCCTGGTTTGTGCCGCCCGGGGCAGGAGCTGCCGCCTCTGTCCCGCCTGCTCCATCCCTCCCTCCTGGCGTGGGCGATGCCTCCTCCTGCTCTGCTGGTGCGAGCCTTTCTCAGCCTGAGTCTGGTGCTGCAACACGGCTGGACAGAAGGCCCATTCCGCTGAGCAGGGAACGCCTTGGCTTCCCACCTTGGTTAGTCTTTACTGCCTTGTGAAATGCAGGGGCCTTGCGGGGCTTTCCTGTGCAAACCACCTCACGCCCCCCCCCCGAGCCCGGAGCAGGGACAGAGCAGCAGGAGCAGAGGACAAGCACAAGCCCCTGGGGTTAAAACAGCCAGGGGCACCCCGAGGTTCCACCTCAGGTGACTTCAGAGTGTTGCACAGATCCAGAGATCCAGGAGGATCCAGAGATCCTGCCTGGATCCAGGAGGTTTCTGGTAAGGGTGTCCTTTGGCACACAACTTTCCAAAGCCTTCCAGACCACCTGGACAAGGATGGCCACGGGCCAGAGCCCTGGATGTTTCTAGGGAAGACCTAAGGATGTTCTGGATGTTCTCTGTACGGCTCTTCTCTGGTACAGAACCAAAAGAACGTGGACTCTTCAAACTGTACCTTAAAAATCAACCTCTAACACTCGTCAAAATATTACAAAAAAGCTAGATGCTAATCTTTACCTCGGTCGGGTCACTATGCCTGGTGCTCATTTGCCTTGCAAATACTTTATTGTTGCATGTTATGGCCCTCCCTACTCACTTAAATCATTAACTCCACCCCAAAAAAAGAACTTCTGTTGAAACTCCTGGAGGAGAGGCCGATCCTGCTCCCGACACCATGGGGCCCCTCAGCTACTCATCAGAGACCTATGACTTGGTGAGTTTGGCCTGGTTTTGCTTGAGAACAGGGAGAGCAGGTAGGGCTGGGGGGGGTGGAAGATGTGTTTGGTGTCCGTGTCCTCCCTCCTGCTGAGGAGCCGGAGCCAAACCCCGGGATATCTCTCTCTATCTCTCTCTCTGTCTCTCCCTCTCTCTCTGTGACAACCCCTGGCATGACCAAATGCCTCCATACAGGCTCTGCTGAAAGGGGGACAGACAGTGTATTTACAAGAGGGGATTTTTGAAGAGGTGAAAACAACTTGCAGGCACTTCTAACGGGGAGTGATGCCACAAGGGGTTCTGCTTCACAGCCCCCTCCCCAGCGCTGGCAAGTGAAAGGCAGCGGCTGCACCTCGTGGAGGAGGGTGTGCTGTCCAAGGGGAAGTACACAGCAGCACTAGCATTACCCTGGCTCTCAAGTATTGTGGCTCAGAATTTATTTTTAATGCAGGGGCTGCACGTGGCAAAGCTGCATCATTTTTAATTCAGGGGGATTATGCAGCACTGTGTTCAAAACTTTCCAGAATCCTTTGCTTAGTGACTTTGCCTCTGCTGTGAATTATTTAAGACATGCAGGAGACCTCATGTGAGGCAGGGGAGCTCAGCTGATTTCAGGACTGAGCCCCCACAGTTGGGTGCCACAGCAGGGAGACTCTTAGACCTTTTCTCAGACTTCCTGCCCTCGGGATTTTGACAACCATTGTTTCCCACCTCTGTCTCCTGGCACCTTCCCAGGTCTGGCTCTGTCCCTGGAACACGGGGGCCACTGATCTCACAGGAGCATCACTGTATTTGCTTTGGAGTTGCTTTATGTTGCTTTACTTATACTCGGGGCTTGTAGCAGCAACCTACTCACAGAGACTTGCAAAAAAGGCCTCCAAAGTGTCCTGTCGAAGTGGAGACACAAACCCTGCCTGGTGCACTCAGCAGAGAGGATTGCTGAGCAATTGTGGAAGGAAAAATGATGAGAAAGTTTGCAGCAAAAGGGTGTTTATCTCAGTATCATACAGTGAGTAGAGTTAGGGCCTCACATACATTTTGATACCATAAGACAACGAGACTGTAACCTGGTGGGAAAGCAAGGTCCCCAAAATGATAACACTGTGTCTCTGTAGCAAAAAACACTTTGCCTGCTTAACTTTCCTTGGCTGCAGAGCAGACAACCAAAATCACAGCTGCAGAAGAACCACTGAGATCTCCATCAGATCTCCTGAGGTGCTACAGGCCAGTTTTCATTGGGATGGGGCCAACATGACTCAAGAGCATAAAGGCACCTGCACTGCAGTAACGTGGCATTTCCACTTGGTTTTATTCCTGCCTTTCCCTGGTTCAGCACCCAGAGAGGTCATGAGCACAAGGTCTGTCAGTAAACTGCATTGATGTGGGCTCTTTCAGTTTTAAGGCTTTGGGAATGAAACACTGCACCCAGCTCTGGCTTGGAGGAGAAGGGAATGACTCATGTGGAAAATCTGTAATGGTGCCCAAGCTGATTCACTTCTGCAGCCAAGTGTTTTGATGGCTGACAGTTGTGGGGAACTGAGAAAAGCAGCTGACACACAGAGACAGAATAACTCTGAGATGTGGGTTAGAAGGCTAGAGGGATCCCTGCACAAAAAGCACACAGGAACAGCCTTCCCAGGCATGTACTTGACTGCTCTGTTATGGAAAGAGGCACCACTTTTTCTCCCACCCCCAAATCTGGCTGCAATTGTCTTGCAGGAGACGTGTTCACAAGTCCCTCTGTGCGCACACTGTGGACTTATCCCGTCCTAGTCCTAAAAATGGGTCCCACAGCAGAGTCCCCAGAAGCCTCAGCTTGCCACATTCATTGCATGTCCTGCAGCTCTGGTCTTTGCCCTTCCTGTCTCAGCCCAGATTCTGAGTTTTCATCCTCTTTTATTTGTCTCCAACTCATCTCTGTCTGCTCCCACCCACACGTGCTGCTCTGCTGAGAGATGCACCAGAGGAGGCCTCAGACTGAGCTCCACACACCTTCCCCTGCCCACAGTGAGTCCTTTGCAGTCAGAGCCCTCCCCACTTGCTCCCCTTCAGCAACCACACGGTGGCTGAGGGTGGCCTCTGCACCTCTGGCTGCAAACAGAAGGTGATGCTGCAGGTGGGTCAGTGGCCAAAGCCACTGAAAGCTGCCCAGGCTGCCCATCCCTCACCATCGATGGTGCTGGCATGGCTCCAAGGCAGGACTGACACTCCAGCCAGCAATCCTGGCCATTTCCCATCCTTTCCTTTTTTCTTCAAAGCCAGAACCCTCCAACTTTTCCCATTCCAACATATAATCTGTTTGGGGTTTTCAGCATGATCACCTGCACAGCCTGAACAGCCCAGTTTGGTCACTGCACCACACTGCAAAGGTTTTTCAGTTGGTTTTGTTTTTATCAGAGATTTCAGGATATGGCCCTGGCCAACACATCACAGGTTTCTCTGTGCGTGTTGGGAGCTCCTGATGAAACATCTAGGCAGGAAATATTTTCAAGCCAGGAAGAAAAATAACTGGGAGGGATTTCTAAAGGCTTTTGTCTTCAGCCGTGATCTCCAGTCTCCAAAATCATCCCCTAAACCAGAAAAATAAATGTTCTTTGGGAATACAAAATTGTTCTCACTAAAGGCTTGCAGCCCCATTTTCAGGTATGGGGAAGACAGTTGTGCATGTTTGAGGTTTTGAGCAGGGGGGTTCCTGGTGCCCAAGAGGGAGGAAGCACCAAGGCATCACAGCACAGCCACAGCACCACCTGGTGCAGAGCTGGTGGGGAACGAGACAGTGGCAGAACCAAGAGTAACCGGGGTGAGAGCAAGGTCTGCCTCAGTGCTCTTTCTGGCAGTAGCCAAAGGTAGAGGGCCAGGGAAGAGGGCAAGAGCTGGGAAGGTTCTTCTTTATTTCTCCCAAGGGCTCATTTACCACCCACTGCTGGGGGACTGCCTGGGCCAGCTGCCTGCTCTACGTGTTTGGTGATGCTCCTTACACTTGTGCCCCATCAGCGAGCCCGTGCTGCTCCTGGAGACATGCAGAGGGTTTCAGCAGCAGTGCAGTTCAGATGAGCCCTGCCACTGCCTCTTTACCCCCGACAGTCATGGATGGAGGCACACAGTGCATTGCCTCGGGAAGGCTGCCTTGAGAGAGAAGAAACATAAATCACCCTTCCCTAGCCAGGCACCAGGCGGGACTCCAGGCTGACCACAGCCATTTGGCTTAGTAGCACACAGAGTGAGCAAAACCCCCCAAAAAAACAGCTCTAAAACTGTGTAAAGCTGGTATTTTTAGATGGGAACTTTGGCTGAGGAGGGAAGGAGCAGCAGGTGCAAACAGCTGCAGCTGGTAGTGAAAGGTATGAAAGCAGCGAGCAGAGGCTTCCGCTGCGGTCGGCGCCGGAGTCTCGGCACGAGTCTCCAGAGAGGGTGTGGGTGGGGGACCTCAGGGTGACTGCTGCTGAGCTCTTCCCAGTTGTCACTAGCTTTTCAGCTTGCCACAAGCCTCCTACACTGCTTTCTTTTTGTGCTTACTCCAGCCCTTTGCTTTGGTGAACACTCAGCTTCTGCACGGTGCCCACAGTGCCACATTTCCTCCAGTCATGTTGAACACCTGCCCCACACCTTTCTCGGAGTGTGTGGAAAGCAACTCCAAGGACAGCTGCTGCTGTCCCCACCTTGCCTTGCACTGTCCTAGGCAGCTTCCAGGCCTCTGAGGAGGAGGAGAAGGTCAGTGCACAGGATTTGAGATACAGATGTGCTGTTCCACCACCTTTGTACCCGACTGCAGGCAGCAGGAAGGACAGGGGTGGTCCGTGTCAGAAATGGGTGGAAAAAATAGGGAAAGCTGGTAGAGGAGGGTTCCATGTTGTGTGAGAAAGCAAAAGCCATCAGCAGGTAACTTGGCAAGAACCAGATGAAACTGGTGACCCGATTGGACACCAGAACATCTCCAAATATGCCAACTAAAGATCAGAGCCAGAGCAGCCTTCACTGTCAGAGATGGAGACAACTTTCTCCATGTGCTGCTGCACCTCCTGGGACTGGAGGGGCCTCCATGGTCATCACACTGCAGACAGGCAGCACCTCCTCCTGATGCAGATGTGCTGCAGGACATGAGGATGTTCGGCTCTATGTCAGTCTGGTGCAGCTGAGGGACTGGGTTATTGTGTCCAGAAATTCCCCTCCATTGACAGGACTCTCTCTGTTCTCCAGAGCCAAGTGGAGCTGAGCGGGTACTATGAAGCAGAGAATACCACCCCTTCTTTAGAGGGCTACTTTTGCTTCAACCCAGCCTCATCTGTGGTTGGCAACCAGAGAGACCCCTTCAGAAAGGTCTTCATGCCCCTCATCTATCTGCTGATGTTCATGTTGGGAACTGTGGGCAATGCCCTGGTCCTGGTCATTTTGGAGAGGTTCAAGCGGTCTCGCACCACCACGGAAAGCTTCCTTTTCCACCTCACCCTGGCCAACCTGGCACTGCTGCTCACCTTCCCGTTCAGCGTGGTGGAAAGCTTGGCTGGGTGGGTGTTTGGGAAGTTCCTCTGCAAGATACTCAGTGCTGTCCACAAGATCAATTTCTACTGCAGCAGCATGCTGCTGGGCTGCATCGCGGTGGACCGATACCTGGCCATTGTCTACGCCATCCACACCTACCGCAAGCGCAGGGCCCGCTCCATCCACCTCACCTGCACGGCTGTCTGGCTCTGCTCACTGCTCCTGACCCTCCCCGACCTCATCTTCATGGAGGTCTGGACAGATGACACCAACCGCAGCATTTGCTACTTCCCAGAGGTTGGGATCGACGGCAACAACGCCTGGCTGGCGACCCGCTTCCTGTACCACACCGTGGGCTTTTTCGTGCCGCTGCTGGTGATGTGTTACTGCTACCTGGCCATTGTCCGGGCGCTGTGCCAGTCCCAGCGCCTGCAGAGGCAGAAGGCTGTCCGTGTGGCCATCCTGGTGACGGGCATCTTCCTGCTCTGCTGGAGCCCGTACCACATCGTCATCTTCCTGAACACGCTTGCCAAGCTAGAAGCCTTCACCAAGAACTGCCTCCTGGAAGACCAGCTGGACACGGCCATCATGGTGACAGAGGCCATTGGCTTCACGCACTGCTGCCTCAACCCCATCCTCTACGCCTTCATTGGAGTCAAGTTCCGCAACGACTTCTTCCGGATCCTGCAGGAACTGGGCTGCATCAGCCAGGAGACCCTGCAGGAGATCCTGGAGGTAACGAGGAAGGGCAGTGGGATTGAGTCCGACAACACCACCTCCATCTCCACCTTCTAGCTGGGAAAGGCTGGGGGCAGAACTGGCCTGGGGCTTTCCTTCCCAGTGGCGTATTTGCCGTAGTCTCACAAGTTTCAAAAGCATCCCCACCACTCTCTCTGCTCCTCAGGAAACGGGTCCAGTAGCCACCAAACACCCAAATCCCATCAGATCCCTTGCCTGGCTTCTCCTGGTTCTCATCCTTGTAGAGGTCTGCCTGGCAGCTGTTGGTGAATGCTGGCTGTCCAATGGTCACTCTTGCGAGGCTGGATGAACCCGAGTGGGTTGAACTGACATTCCCACCTCTCCCTCAAAAAACTGACTGTGCACGAAGCCAGGCACGAGCCTGGGATGCCAAGGGCCAGGAAAAAGGTGCAGCCAAGTAAATGGGGAGTCCTGTCAGTGAGCAAGTGCTGAGGACAAGAGCTAAGCAGGTCTCCATTTCACTGGCTCAGGTTGGTACAGATGCGCCCAAAGGAAGCGAGACTCATTAACTACAGCAACTGAAAAGAGAGATGCAGGTAGGGCTGATTGTAGAGCTGGATCCCATAGCACGGGCATACAGTGCTGGACACTGACTGCAACATTGTCCTCCTGCTGTGTGACAACTCCCCAGCCAGCCATGGCACGTTCACCTGCCTGGCACCTCATGCCAGGAGGTCCTCCCAACAGACTGAAAGATTTGATTGTCACAAACTCCTTTCCTGACACAAGTTGTATCCTTCCCCACTTGTTTGATCTGTTTTACTGCTGTTAAGATCTGTTAGTGGCTGCTGAACTGAATGCCTAACTATGCAAAAGTTTTCCTTTCAAGAACACCATCTGAAGAGATGGCTTCTGTCTTGTGACTGTGCACAGGGGACAGAAACCACACAGCTTTGTAAGGCTGAAGGTGTAACTTTTTTTTCAGCTCGTGCGGCAATTTGTGAGTTCTGAGAGCAAGGAGACCCACTGCCCCAGAGTAAGGAAAAGAGCTCGTTTGCATAATTTTTTTTTTGTTTTTAGCAAGGCAAGAGGAAATGCAGCATTTTGCTTTGCACTATGCTTTCTGATATTTTTCCTCCACCTGCATCAACAGGGCTTTCAGATATTAAGTGCATCCAGGTGTACAGAGAACAAACCTGGGTGGTGGTGATCTTGCCCTGAACCACGAGTATCCAGCAACTGCTGAGAGCAGGGCAGCTTGACGACAATTTGATTCAAAACAAGAGCACCAGCTTTCCCTTTCATTAATTCTTGCACCACAAGCTGGTGTGTGGGGAAGCCTTTAGGCAGCCTGCTGCTGCCTGGGAGGTCTTGTCACAGCACAACATCACAGTGGGCCCACAATGTGCTCCGTGACATTTCTGTCACTAGAGTGCTGTTGCCTGAGCTGTACAAGAGCCACACACACCAACTGCCACATAAGCACGACCCTCACCACGAGCACACTTTAAAATCCACTCTCCCCTTCACCTCACATTTTAAGTGATGTTGGAACAATGTCAGTTCTGCTGAGGCAGCAAGAATTTTGTGCTGAACTCACTCTGGAAGTTCAACCCACTAACAAAGGGCTCAGTCCCAGGTGAACTTCACTGTATCCAAGGGCCCTTCTAAAAAGACCAGTCATTATAGAAGGGGTCACGTTACCTCAGTCTGGCTCCAGCAGAGAACTCAATAGCTCATTCTCACGTTGTAGCTTGAGGAGAAAACTCACCAAGTATAAGGCAGTCCATCATTTCCTGCAGCTGTGCATCTTCAAAGATGAAACCTGCAAGTAATGGTGATTATAGCTGTTCAAGCATGTACATGCAGCAGAGGAAGAGCAGCTCTTTTTTGTCTGTCCTCATGTTCTCCACAGTTGTACCAGTGAGCAAACCCACTGCAGATGCATTGTGAACACCTCCACAACAGGTTCTGATGAGAACTGGGTTTCTAAATGAAAATGTTACTGAAGAAATAAACAGTCAGAGTTTAACATTCTTACAGTGGTCACAAAGTTATAAGAAAATCTGCCTGCTAAGAGTGAGCAGATCACACATTTACTGTTACTATAGTTTTTAGTACTGGTGTGTACAGATCTTTTGATGTGAACTGTAATAAACAGCTGAATAAAACACCTTCTCATGGATAGAGCTTGTAAGCAGTTGTCTGCAGTGGTGTTATTTTCTTGAGGGACACGTTAGAGAGCGCTAAGTGGGCAGGTGACACCTTTCTAACAAGTGCTGCTGTTCTCACATGGGGACCATGGGCCTCAGAAGAGCACCTTGCTCAGATTCCCCTTCCCCAGTGCCACAGTGGGCCTTGCTGTGTTCAGAATCAGTCCAGACCTACATTATCTCTCTGCATTACAGAGCCTCTTCCACTGTGGCAGCATCTCCTGCCCCAGTTTTACAGCTGCTAACCCAAATGCAAAGCTGCTCTTGCCCCTGGATTTGGCTCAGGCAGCCTGGCAATGGCTTGGCTCAGAGCTGGCAGACCCTTCCCCAAAGAGCTGCTCCTGCAGCTGCCTGCAGCCAACCTGCTGAATGGTGACAAGAAAGCAAGAGGAACTTTCCTTCACCGCAGAGGAAGCTGGGCTTTCCACTCAGTGAAACCCTTGCTGTCTCCTCAAGGTCTGTGTGACTGCCACACACACCTTGGCCAACCAAGAGGGAGCTTCCCTCACCCCCCAGGCACTGCAGCCCCCAGGCAGACAGACCTTCAGGCCCCCTGAGGAGCTCAGCTCAGCCCCTATCCCACCACCACCATGTGAGGCAGGTGGATTCTGCCCACCCAGGCTGCTGGGAAGGGGCCAAGAGGAGCTCCCAGGTGGCTCCTGCAGGGAGTGAGGAGGAGATGTGCAGGAAGGCAATGTCACCACCACCCACAGCACACGGTCTGCACCCCCCAGCCTTGGACTGTGCTCTGCAAACAAGGCTCCAGCAAACACAGAGAAAGCCCTGGTCTCTGCTAAGGGCAACTCCAAAGACAAGGGACACAAAGTCCCCACAACAGCACATTGCTCTGCGTTTCCTATGGGGCAACCAAGTCTCCCAGGAGACAGAGCTGGGGTGTTTCAGCAGAGCATCCTGCTGCACACACACACGCTGCTCACAGGGCCGTGGCAGGCAGTGGAGTGTGCACACATGAGCACGAGCCAGGAATGCATCAATGAACGTGTGCCTGGGAGTGCTGCAGACAAGGGGTTCCCCAGATGCACCCCCAACCCTCCCAGCAGCTCTTACACCCTCTGTCCCTGCTGCAGCCCTGTGGAAAATCACATGGAAAAAAGACAGGCGTAGGATCAGGTTTTGAAATTTGTCTTTTTAATAAAAAGGCACCTATAAAACAGGTCAATACATTACAGGCAGCACAGATACCCAAAAACAAGCCTAAAAATTGTTTCAAATAAAAACCAATAAGATGTCTTCACATATTGTATTTATATATTTATATTTATATATATATATTTATATAATGGTACAAAATGACTGGGGAAGTTTCTCCATGGGATGACAGAGAACAGGTCAGTCACCTTTACCTCAACGTGAAAGCTAATTCTGGGTGTGTGATTATCTGAAGTACTCAAAGATGTGCTTTCCCAGCGTTGACTTTTTTGGAGCTGGAAAAACACAGCGAAGTCATGGCTAAAAGGTGGGAAAACCTTCTACTGTGATTAGGTGGAATCAGTACACAGAACTCAAGCTGAGAAGCTGAGCAATAAACTACAAGACACGAGACTAGACACAGGTCACTGCAGCAGGCAACCAGCTGATGGCAAACCTTGCCCAGGTCTAACAAGGACTGGCTGTCACTGAGCCTCCAGAGGAACTCCTGCAAACTCTGCTGTTCACAGACACAGCTGGGAGTGGGGCCTGGAGCAGAGGGGTCTTGGGCAGCACTTCTCCCCACTGTTCAGCCCTCACAGTGGTAGGGGTAGGGTTGGCTCCAGGGCAGTGTGGTCTGGCAGAACAGCTGCTCCAGAATTCCCAATTCTGACCTGGCATTGGGATTTCCCTTTTGTATCCAGGGCTGCTGACTCTGAATGCTTTGTTTCTGATTTTTCACTGAAGGACAAGTGTCCCTCCTTGCCAGAAATAACAACTCCAGGCAACCCCAGGCAGCTCCTGGGCCAGGCTGGGCAAAAGGGACACCAGGGAAGGTACGAGCACGTGGAGATCTCAGTCGGGCTAAAACAACAGCTGTCTGCACACGAACAAAAAACTAACACAGAGAAAATGTTATGGCTTCAGATTAGCTGGTGGGTGATGAGCAAGGTTTGGGGCTGTAATTGCTATTTGGATGTTTACAAGAAACTACCAGCAGCCAACACCCCAAAGTGCAGCCAAGAGAAGCCACAGCCTTTCAGGCAAGTCAAGCTTAGAAAGAGCTACATCTGTTTGGGCCACATCCTCCCATGTGAAACACACACTGAAAGGATGGAGAATCCAACCAGCCAACATTTCAGGTCCAAAGCTTGAGCTGAAGATTATTCCTCTGCTCCAACTGTCAAGGCAGGAATGAGCATTTCCCGGGATTGTTTCTGCTTTGCCACTTCAAAAAATGCCACTTGCTTACATCATACACAACAAACCCCCTCAAAGCAGGAGACCAGAGCAACATCCTTCCCTGAATCCAGACCACGCTTCTTACCCAGCACTGCCCCAAAGCCTCAAGGTATTCCTAACTGGACTTTGTGACCCCATCTTCTCACAGCTTGGAGCAAGACAGCTGCTGGGCTGACCCACCAGCCTGTCCAAACAGCTTGCAATAGGATAAAAACGTTGCTGTTCACTCCCTACTTGACAATCTCCCTTTCCAAAGCCCTCTCCTCCCTTCAGTAGCAAGTCAGGAAAGGTGGACTCTGTCCCAAGAGAGGCAGTGTGTTCAGTCTGGCCCTGCAGAGACAATCCTCCCAGCGGTGTTCCCCCAGCAGCTGTGTGCCCCGTGGTCACTGCTGGACACTGGAATGGGGTCCCTGCAGAGGTCCAGGGACACTGAGGTGTGTGCAGAGGTGTCACCCCACGTCCCCCTCCATCAGCACGGGAAGGGCCATCAGGGCTGTGTGCAGGAAGACCTCATGGAGAGCAGGGTGGGCAGGATGGAGCACATCCAGAAAAGCCAGAGTCACCTGAATGTCACACTTCAGCTTAGGAAACAGGGACTGCAACACAACTTCAGCCTCTTCTGTCTGAAGCACAGGAGGGAACAAGACTCACGCTGAGGTTGAGTATTGCACAGAGACAGGTCCTCTTCAACAGCTGGACCTCTCTCACGCCACAGGGCACGGCTGCTCAGGGCAAGATGGAGCAAAGACTGCCTGTGAAACTCTGAAGAAGGACTGACAAGCACAAGGAAGACCTGGGACAGCATTCAGTGGCAGAGGGGGTACAGGACAGCGGTGGAGGGGGATGTATGGGTCATGGACTGGTGGAGGAAGGCTGCAGGAGAGCAGGATTCCTAGCTAGCCTCTTCTGGAAGCACCGAAATGCATCAGCTGACTCACCTCTGAGCCTGTCGGTCCCTACACAAGCTGAAACATCCTGCCCACAGGGGACACAGTGTGAAGGGAAGAGAAGGGAGTAGAGGTGACAGGGCTGGTCAAGCCCTTCATTTTCATCTGCAAAGCCCAGATCCTTGTTGCTTCCCCAGCTGAAGGGCCAGCATCCCCCCCATCCTGGCCACAGCAACTTCTGCACAGAGCAGCAGCAGCTGCATGCCAGGAAGCTGTGGCCTCTGCCCTGCTGGATGAGCACTGCTCCAGCAGCGTTTCACAGCTCCTGGTCGGTGGTTGTGTTTGTGTGCTGCACCCACGGGGCCCTGAGGTCTGCATGACACTACACCCTTCACCCCCCCAGCACATGCAAACCATCCAGATGCATGAACAACACAGGTCTGACACGGAGTCACTCTACAATGGGATCTCTCAACACCCTGTGCACCCTGGGGATCCTCCTCCCCCCACCCAAGGAAAGCCTTCAATCCTTGTACACTGTTGCCTTCAGCATGTTTTTTTGTTTCTGTTTTTTAAAACATGTTTTGAGGCTTCTATTAAAACACAGAAATACAGAACAATTAAAAACCAGCACAAGTTTTGCCTTTCCCAGCGACCTATTTACAGCTAGTTCCAAAAACCCCTCTTGCACATTTTGGTTGCTTAAAAAGGAAGGTAAAACAACAAAAAAAAAAAGCAAAAAGGAAAAAGAGAGGGGAAAAAAGGCAAAGAAAAACACTTGACGGAGGAAAACCGTAAGTGAAAACTTTACAAACTGCCACAGGGCCTGGGTGTCCCTACTCACCACCCAGGGTTCAGAGTAACAGCCCCACTCCCAACCCCTGCACCCTCCCCTTCCCCAAAAAAGAAAGGAAAAAGAAACCCAATTCACATCAAGTTTACTGCACATCTGGTTTTCTGTGTAGAGGCGAATCCGATATGAAAAGCATCCCATGTGGTGTCCTCCACTGGCATTGGCCCCCAACCCTCCCCTGCAGAAAGGTTTCAGAGTGTCTGTAGAGGCAGCCCAGTCCCCTCCCCAGCCCTGAGCAGCAGCTGGGGTTAGAAAGGCAAGTTTGCCATGTTGCCAGGCCCAGGGATGTAACTCATCTGGCTGTCCAGGGACACACTCCTCTGCCTCATCTGGTGTGTGACCATGAGGTTCTGCTGAGGCGGGGGGCCCATGAGAGAGCCCTGAGGTGACATCATGTGTCCTGTCTGGGCATACATCTCCCCTGACACAGACATGCTCCTCTGCTTGGCCTGCATCAGCATGAAATTCTGCTGGGCCATCAGGCTCTGCTGAGGAGACATCATGCCCTGGTGCATGCTGTTGCCCATGATGCCTTGCTGGGGGGGTATGCCTGTCCTGCCCAGCATGGGCACTTGTCCAGGATGGCACATGGGCATGCTGAGTCCCCTCTGCACGCCCTGCTGCCCGGGGAGGCTGGGGGCATTCATACCTGGCCGCACGGGGGGCTGCTCAGCCATCATATTCTGCAGGTTCATGAGGTGGAGGTTGGAGGGCTGAGATTTGGGCGCCTGGCTGTCACTCTTGGGGAAATACTGCAAGGTGCTGCTTGGCTTCTCTGAGGGGATGATCCTGGACAGATCAAACTCAGGGATGCCCGTGGGTGTGGGGCGGATGACCTCGCTGAGCTCGGGGTCGTTCAGCACCGACGCCACCCCGGGCAGCACGGGCGGGTAGGGCTCGCCGATCCGGGGAGGGATGTTCTTGCCCATCATGTGCTGCTGAGGGGGCATCTGGCCGGGCTGCTGGGAGGGAAGGTCCTCAGGCGGCAAGGGCATCCCTGGTGGGTAATGCTGCTGCATCCCAGGGCCCCCTCCTGCGCCAGGGGCCATGGGCATGCCCCCGGCAGGAGAAGGCATGGCGTTGTGGGGCTGCTGTATGCGGGGGAACACGAGCTGGTTGGAAGGAATCATCTGTGAGCTGTTGGGCACGGAGCCACACTGCTGGTTCAGCGAGTCCTGGGGACCCGGGGGCAGCATCATGGGGTTCTGGGGGGGCACGCCCGGCCCGGGCCCACTCGGGTGCAGAGGAATGTTGGAGCCCAGAGGGTTTGGGGAGGACATCATGGAGGTGGGAGGTGGTTCGTGAGACAGGGGCTGCTGACCAGGCAGGTTCATTCCCATGGGGCTCTGAGAGGATCCAGGTCCCACAGAGTTCAAGTGCAGTTGATTTGGCTGATTCCCTGTCACACCTAAGGACATAAAAAAGAGAGGAGAGTTAATCCTCCCCACAGATCTCTCAGGGTTACAAAGTCCACATCCTGAAAGCCTGTCAAGCACTCCTGCTCAGAATTCCCTGAGCATGGAGCATGATCCTCAGTAAGCAGCTGCAAGATGGGCTCGAAAGACACCAATATCAGGAAAAATCCCCCCAGACTTCAGCTCTCCAAGAGCACCAGAGAGCTCTTCCAGAGTCATCCAGTCCCATGCTGGATTTGAAGTTGCTCACAGCCCCCTGCTTTTAGAGTCCTGTCTGGCTCGGTGTGTTGGCACAGTCCTTACATCATGGTCTCAGCAGAGCTCTCATACACCTGGAAGGCAATGAGGACTTGCCACAGGCTTCACCAGCCAGCAAGCTCCAGTGACTACACAGCCTTGAGCGGTGAGGAGGAAAAAAGCAGAAGAGTGGGGAGCCCACCACAGGTGCTGCCTGGGTGGGAGGCCTGTCCCTGCCAGAACAGCAGAGCCATCCCTGCCTGTGGAGGCAGCCAATGCATTTGCATGCCTGCAGTCAACTCAGCAGTGAAAGAGTCAAAAAGTCGATTTTTCATTTTGAAAACTGCCAAAAATATCTATCAGACAGCTTTAAACCCCTAAATCAAGTGGTAGAGCATGCTGGAATTCCCCCTTGGGCTGGTCATCAAGTGACAAAAAATATTAATTTGCCTAGCAGCCCTCCCCAGTGCCACCAGCCAGTGGAGCGTATCTGGCCTACTGAAATCACAACTGTGCTACCTGCAACACAGCCTGGCCCATGCCAGCACCTGGGCTCCGCTCAAAACACCAGACTCTTGAGCCCTGCTTGGAGCATGCCTGTCCCACAACATAGAAACACGAGGGTTCTAAGCAGCAGACTTCTGCCTGCAAGTCCTGAGCCTGAGAAAACTCCAGGAACCACGAAAATCCAGGGTCAATTCATCCACGTGGATTAAAGGTAGGCCTAAAAAATTCCAGAGCTCATGGAAGAAGGATGCCTCCAGCTGGACTGGTTCATGTCCTCCCAGACAGCACACCCAAACCAAAAGCACACGGGCAGCCTCAGCACAGACTATTACCAATGAGGGAGAATTTATTTAGCATGGCAGTCAAGGGGAAAACAGAGTTTCTAGTGCCTCCTCCACCTGCTGCCTGAGGTCCACTGGCAGCAAGGAGACAGTGACCCCTCACAAGGCCAGCCCCAGAAGGGTGTACCTGACATACTTCCAGGAGGGAGCATCGGCCTGTCCGGCAGCAGCTCGTCGTCAGAGGTGGCGATGGTTTTGATGGCATTGTGATAAAGTGGGGTGGAGCTGGGCATGGCATACTTGGACATCTGGGACATCATCAGTGAGAGTGGGTTCTGGGAGGGGGATGGATCTGGAGAGGAAGTAAAAGGCATGTTGGGATTCATGGTGCTGGAGGTGTTACTGGCTGGCGCCGAAGAGCTGCTCCGAGGCCCAGAAGGGAGAGAACCTGCAAGCAAGAGAGAGACCAGCTTAGTACTGTCCACACACTGTGGCTTGCATCAGAGAGCAACCCTGTCCCCTCCTCCCGATGGCAGTGACCAGAGGAGGCTGCATAACAGCTGGCATAGCCCAGCACTGTCCAGACCCTGTGAAGGCTCATGCAGAGACCTTGCTCCAGAGCAGTGTCAGACTTCCACTGCAACCTCTTCCTGACTGCCCAGCACAGACACAGCTTTTTCTAACTGCATCACAGGCTTGCAGTAAAAGCTGCTCTATTCACCCTGTCATCTACCTGAAAAGGCCCTGTTTGGACTCCTGAGAAAAAAATACTTGCTCCATGAGATGCAAGGCCACACACAGGCATGTGTGTCTTCCCACTCCTGCGAGAGCTCACAGACTGAAAAGAAACACTGTCCGCACGTCCACCAAGCACAGACCTGCACTCACACGCAAGACACTCTGCATACCCTGATCCAGTGCTCCCATGGAAGCAGAAGAGTTCATGCTGACAGTCTGCTTGCTCTGGTTGACTCCTGGGCTGGGCATGGTGGCTTTGGGAGATGGCACCCAACCAGGGGAGGGAACAGCCATAGAAGGGGACTTCAGGCGGCTCGGCGAGCCCGTTGGAGACCGGACGTTGAGAGAGGAGCTCATCACCTGGGGGGACTTGAGGGGCCCAGACTGGTTGGAGGGCGGCATGCTGACCATCTGCGAGGGCGTCTGCGGGGACTTGAGGTTGGCAGACGGGGAGGTGACCAGTGGCGAGTGCACCTGGCTAAGGGTGGGAGACTTGAGGTGACCCATGCTGGGGGAATTCATCTGGCTGATGTTGATGGTGAGGTCAGAGGGCCGGCGGCCCAGCCCTCGGGAAGATGCCGGATGCATGTTGGCCAGGTTTCCCCCTGGTGCAGGAGTGGGATTAGAGGCAGGAGGCAGAGGGATGTGGCTGAGCCTGGTGGTGCCACTGATGCTCCCAACGGGCATGGTGCCTTGCTCAGGACTGAACATGTCCGAGCCGCCGCCCATCTCCTGGGGCATGTTGGGGTAAGGCCCCTGGCCGCTTGAGAAGCCTTGCTGTCCTTGGTTGGGGAACTGGGAGGGAATCATCATTTTCTGGGGGCCCGTTAGCATTGCACCGCCATTGCCATTCTGAGCCCTTGCCCTGGCCAGTTCCTCAGGGCTCATGCTCTGGTGGGCCATCATTTCTGGGCCCCTCATCTTCTGCGACATCATCATCTGCTGCTGGGGGGTCATCTGGACATTGAGGTTCATGTTCATGTTCATGTTGACATTCATGTTCATGTTGAGGTTGCCAGGGCCCATGGGTGCGTCCATTTCCCGAAGCCCTGACTGACTCATAGGGGGGCTCAGCATCCCCCGAGTGCCTGCAAAATCCATTCCCATTGGGGCACTGCTCAGGCTCTCCCCCGTTATCTGCCCAGCAAACATGGATGGGTCCATCTGCCTGTGAGCCTGCATCATCCTCTCCATCTCCATGCCCTGGCTCATGGAGTTGCCAGATATCCCCATGGGCCTCTGCATCGCCACTGGGCGTTTTTCCATGAGCTGATGTCGCAGGATCTCCTCCCTGGCACGGGGATTCATGAATCTTTCTGGGTCCCCTTGCCCTGATGGGTAGGGCAAGGTGCCTTGCGGGAAGTTCCCAGGGCCTCCCATAGGAGACATATCATCGCTCCATCCCATGCCAGGCCTGACTGGCCTCTGCATGGCATTGATGGGTCCAAGAGCATCCAAGGGCATGTTCTGCATCCCTCCAAAGCCAGAGACTCTCTGCATTTGATTCCCAGGGAACCGTGGCCCGGGGAAGGGTGGCCCTCCTCGCAGCTGCATAGGGTCCTGCACATCTATTGGTCCCCGCAGCTGGCTGCCCATCCCCGGTGGCCACTGCTCCCCAGGCTTGCTGTGGTAGGGTGGTGGGGGCCCACGCATCATCATGCTCCCCATTGACTGTGGGATCATGATCTCCTGCATGGGCCGCCCATGGATGCTGATCTGCTCCTCTTTCCGCCGCTTTTCCTCATAGTACTCTTCCTGCAGCTTCCTCCAGGCCACCTGCTCCGGGGTCAGGCTGTCCTGGTTCAGCCGCTGCATCATCATGTTCATCTGCTGCCCCATGTCAGCGCCAGGGTGGTGGGGCACCTCGTGTTCCAGGCCGGGCCCACCCAGGCTCTGGGTCTGGGAGATCATGGACTGCAGAGGCTCTTCGTACTTCTTCATGCTGGGGGGGGGCGCAGGGGGCTGGGCAGGGGCAGCTGAAGGCTGAGGGGCAGTGCCCCCCTCGCTGGCGTTTTGGCTGGCCTTGAGGAAGGGCTCGGCCTCCCCACTGCGCAGCAGCAGGCGCTCAATGTCCCGCAAGGTCTGCAGAGAGCGCTCCCGGTGCTCCAGCTGCTCCTTTGAGAGCCCTTCTGAGTTCATGGCATTCCTGGGGCCCAGCCCTGCCTGCCCTGGCATCCCTGGGCCCGGGCCATCCCCGAGGAGGCTGGAGCTGGCTGCGGCAGAGGAGTCCACTTGCCCAGGCTGCATGGTGCTGGCAGAGGCGGTGGGCGTGTTGGGGTGGTTACTGCCAGGCTGGTTGCTGTTGCTGTTGTTCCCCAAAGAGCTGGGAGTCAGATCTCTCCTGACATCTTCAGTTGTCCCTTCCTGAGGCGCAGGCAGAGGTGTTTGACTGATGGTCTGAGCTGCGGGGGGTGGAGGCTGTGGTGGGGGAGGCTGTGGCTGTGGTTGACTCGCTTGGGGGGCTGGTGGCTGGGACTGCGGAGTGTTGGCAGCAGGAGGGTTCATTGGAAGCGGCTCAGCAACCCCCAACACTTTAGGAGCAGGTGCCTAGCAGAGAAAAGGAGAAGAAACTTGAGAAGGGAAAAACCCTAGAGAGGTATTGTTCCCTGCACCCTGCAGGAGACTCCTCTGTTCCAAACAGATGCCTCATGGCAGTTCACCTTCATTCCTTGCAGGATAGATGTCAGCCCTACTACATGCCCTGGGAATGCACAAACAGGTACTCTGCCCACGTGGCTGCAAGGCCACATACCCTGCCCCATGCCAAACTTTTCACAGCTGACAACAGCAGGGACGTGTACCAAAGAGGTTCCACAGCAAAGTCACTTCCTACCCCACTGAAAGGACATTCTGTGGCACCCTTCCTCCACAGCTGAGCCAGGGGTTGGAGGCGAACAGCCCCATCAGAAGGGGATGGTAGCAGTTGGCAGCATGTGGCAACACAAGCACTTGGTTCATAGCTGGTATACCTGGTCTAGCTTTGCCCGTGGGACATTCTGCTGATGGTAGGCCAGAATGGAGTCAGCTCGGCCCTGCAGGACAGCTTCTGCAGCCCTGGGGAGAGAGCACAAACCACTTGAGAACAGGCACTGTGTGCCATCCCACCCATCCCAGACCCCACCTCTGCTCTCTGCTCTCCTGCAGGAAGAGGGATATCTTTGGAGGTCCTCCCACCCGTCCTGCACGGGCCCCATGAGGATCTCCAACTGGTGATTGCTTGACCTGGAATTTCCCTTTTCCCATGTCTTGTGACAGACTTTGCCTTGTGCCTGCAAGTGGCTGTCACCAAGATGCTCTGGGATCTCCTGCACTGAACCTGTGGTACGGCCAAGTTCTAAAACTAAACAGACTAAGCTAAACTAACTAAGCTGCTAAGACCTTATGGTGGAGACAATGCAGGAGAGAAGGGAGGAATTGTGTGGAGAACACCAAGTGTTACGTGACGGTCCGGGTGACACTCACCCCTTAGACATGCTTTTGTTGGATGCTGACTAGCTGTGCTCTACAGCAGCATCACGGATTGCCAGCAAAAAGTGGGCATTTAAGTCCAGGTTTGTCCACCCCCAGTGGCTGCCAGCAAACCTCCTGAACCCCAGGGGGTTCTCACTCTGTGCAACCAGACAGGCTCAGGTCTCTCCAAGTCTCCCGCACTCCAGCGCCACCGGCATCGGGCAAGCGCTACGAGGCCGGCAGATAGCAGCAGCAGGGAACGGACAGGATTTTGTGCTTACGTGTTGGCAAGGTGCGTTGTGAAGACATACACGAACTGCGACGGCTGCTTCCCCGCCGCGCCGCCTCCGCCTCCCGCGGCCTCGGAGCGCAGGGCGGGCGCAGCACCGTGGGGCACGGCGGCGGCGCTGCCCTCGCTCAGGTTGGGCAGCGGGTTGGAGCCGGGGCCGAGCGGCGGCGCCGCGGACATGGCAGGTTCCGCCGCTACCGGACAGCCTGCGGAGAGAGCGGCAGTGCAGCGCCGGGGCGGCCGCCAGGGGGCAGCACCGGCCCCCGGCCACGGCCCGCCGCGACTCGAGGAGACCCGTAATTAATATTAATGAGCGCCGCAATTAGCGGGGCATGCCCTGCCTCCCTCGCCCCCTGGGCGCAGCTCAGTCCCTGCTCCCCTCCGGCTGGCTCTCCCCCCACCGCAGCGTTTGCACGCAGGAGACCTCGCTGGGAACCCGGGGCAGGAGCACGGCCGCTGCCTCCGGGCAGCGCCAGCATGACCCAGTGCCAGCAGGCGGACCTGGGAGCGCGCTGTGACAAGGGCAGTGAACTATCCCTGCCCACACAGGCTGCGGACTGCACTGAGAAGCACAAGGGAACGTTCTGGAGGGGATGGCAATAGTAAACTGGCAGGCACCAAGGCCACCTTCTCCTTGCTTTTCTCCACATCCATGATGTCCAGGAGAGGACATGGGCATCTCCTCGGGCCCCACAGGACCTTGCCCCATCTCTCAGATATTCTCCCTGTTGCAGTTTGAAAGTAAACTCAATTGTAGATGCAAAGTGTCAAAGGAAATTGATGCTTTTGGAAAACAGGAACGATCTACTGTTCACTGCCCCAAACTGCATAGCTTGGCCAGCTCAGCCCTGCCTGAGCCACTGTCCAAACCCCAAGAGCCTCTTTAGATTCAGCTGCCTTTACAACCCATCTGCAGGGAGCCAGGTGGATGGTGCAGCACAAGCTGGGCTGCTGCAACAAGGGCAATGCCTGTGGCAGTCTGGCTGCCAGTACAGCCCGGGTGGGCACACACACCCAGTCGGGCCAGGCACACCTTGGAGACGTCAGTCCTGCTGGTAGCGTGCTCAGAGCAATGTTGTATAACAGGGACATTCAACCTCGATACTTTTTCCTCCAGCATTTCAGTGGCATCCCCACAAAACAGGTCCCACGTGTCACTGCATGGCAAACGTTCTCACAGCACAACCACCACCAAAGTGCAACGGCCTCCCCTCACCACACACCCGGCCAAACCTAGGGATGCAAGTGTCACCAGCCCTGCTGAGCTGCAGGAAGGACCCAGCTTTATTCAAAGCTGCTGGTAAGGAGGGCAGTCACTCACTGTGTGCACTGCTGATGGGCTTGTCGTCCTCCTCACTGTCTGGCCCAGAGCACCACTCATCGCCACTGTAGGGCTGCTTCCTTTCCAGCACACACCGTCTCTTGCTGCGGGGAGCCACCTCACCTGCAGGGGGACAGAGCCATCAGAGGGGGTACACAGAGTGGCAGCAGCTGGGAAGGGTGGGGGCCTGCCCAGCTGGGTGCTGCACGCTGGCAGTGCTGATTCCACAGGGATGTGCTGGGCAAGAAGCCTCACACCAAGAGGTGCCCAGCGCTTCCTAAGCACCTGAAGCATCTGCTCAGTCTGGGCTCCTTGTCTTTGCAGCCAGACCTAGCAGGACTCTCCTGTGAGAGCCAGAGGTTCAGACTGAGATGTATTTCTTACTGCCCAAAAAGAGTCTGTGAACACGGGACGTGTCCACCTGCTGTTCCAAACTGGAGAGCTCTGGCCATTAACCACAAAGTTAAAGGGATTTAGTAATTAAAACCTGAATGTGGAATACCACGGTGTGTTCACATCCTTTGCATGAACAAGAGACAGACTCTGCCCTTTGCCAACATCGAGCAGGCAGGGGCCTTCATGCCCTCTGTAAACATGTGTACTCCCTGTTTCTCAGATGGGACTGGTGCAGCTCAGGGAGGAAGTGGCCTGACTAAAGGCACTCAGGGATTTGTGGATAGCAACCAGACACAGGATGGATAACTTCCAGTCCTCTGCTTTAACTAATATAACATTGTCTGGCCTCCCATTTTTTACATCACCTAGTGGTTTCCAGGCCATATTCACATGATCTATCAGTGCATTAGGAACACAGGAGATTTGTGCATTTCTGAGCAAGCCACTTCACTAATTTTCCTGTGGAAATGTGGGCTATGAGACAGTTCTGGGATAAAGCTGCAAACACTTATGATCAGTGGCATACAGTTACCCCTGCAATGCTATGGGGAGAAAACCTTCCTGGGGGCAGGAAGCCCATCCAGGTACATGCTACCTGTTCTTCCAAGGCACAGCTCTGGCCTAAGCCAGTCAGGCAGTACAGCTATGGCTGTGAAAGCAAATGCTCAGGGGCACAAGCCAGAACAGCAGCTCTGTGTCTGGGGACTGGGTCTGAGCCTTGCTTGGGACCAAGGGCACCACTGGGATTTTTCCTCCTATTGCCCATGAGATGCTCAAGTGTCCCATGGAGCCATTGAGCACAGGGCTCTGTGGAATGCAAGAGGCTACAGGGAAGGCTGGTGAGGACAGGGAAGTCAAAGGGTTCAGATGCACTGCCTTAGCCCTTTTCCAGAAGCCACATGCTGTAACACAAGAGTTATCCACTGCTGACAAAACCACAGAACTGTTCAGACAGTGACCCTCACAGCACTTCCTTGCTAATCATGGCTGAGATGTTGGGCAGCAGCAAGAACACTACAAAGGCAGCTCCCGGCCAACAGCAAGGAGACAGAAAACGACTCAACTCGGTCTCAAGCTGAAAGTTTGCACATTACAGAGCAGGGGCATTTGGTGCAGTTTCAATGAGCCACACTGTTGCTTAGCTGGCCTAGGTACCCATGAAAATCAGTCCCAGATTCTGGGTGTAACAAATGGTTTCATGAATTAAATGCAAAGCCAGTGAATGCTCAGCTGCTCTGGTCTCAAAACTGCAGCTGTGACAAGCAGTGATACAGTCACACAATCAGTCAGGACAAGCCTGAACAGAAGATACATCACAGAAACCCAAGATGCTCACAGCAGCTCCCACTCCAGGTCTCACCAGGATGCTTGGAGCACAGGACATGCTGAGGCAAGGTTTAGGAGAGCATTACCTTTGGGTTCTGTGTCCTGGGACGGGGTGCTGGCCTCTCGCTGTTCCCCGGAGTCCACCGAGATGCTTCGTTCCCGTTTCACCTTGCCCTTCAAGGAGCTGAAGTTTGGGACAGTGTTCTGGCTGTTTTTCAGTCCAGAGTTGCCAGGGGAGATCTGAGTGGCCTTGCTGCCATGGCTGCCTGCCCCCACACCCTTGGAGCCCAGATTACAGGTGGGTGCTTGGCTCACATTGTGGTGCTGGGCCAGGGCACTGCTGCTGCTGCCTGCCTTGCCATGGCTGGGCAGTTTGTTGTCAGGGTGCATTGGCTTGGCTAAAACTTCCCACAACGTCAGTGGAGGGAGCTCCCAGGCCCTTTGGTCAGAAACCTGCAAGTGAAAAGGGCAGTGAGTCAGCACAGTGCCCCTCACATGGGTGCAGCTGCTGGGGGCATAGCCCAGGGTCGGGGCCCTGGAGCTGCTGCATGGCTGCAGGGCCAGATAAAGCCCATGGCAAGGCACAACTCAGAGCTTCTCAGGCCAGGAATGAGCCCTGGCCCCTCTGAGCAATTAGTGACATGCTGACAAGTTGTAAGCTCCCCCCCCCAGGCATGGCAGACTTGCCAGCACTTCAAGGCACAGGCATGGACACGACAGCCCTCATTTCCAAGGCCAGGGTGAGGAATGAGGGTGCTCCATGCCAACTTGTCCCTTTGGTGAGCGGAAGGATCCTCACACCTATTTTATAGATGTTCTCAGAGTTCAGACAACTTTGTGACCCTGAACAGAAATCTAGTACCCTACCGGTTTCAGGGCCCCCTCCTGCTGCTAAATAAATTTCCTCTGCCCTGAAAAACACATGGGACACAACTGAGCAGACAAAATGGTCTTGACACAAGCCTATAAAGAGAAAACTGGGATGGGGCATGGGATGAAGGAAGTTGAAGACACTGAGTGGGAGGCAGTAGGCTGCAAGGCAAGGGCTCAGCCAGGGAGTGCAAGCACTCATCAGATGAGAAGTGTCCCTCCCAGGGGCCTGAGGGACCATTCCATTCCTTCTCTAAGGCCCTGGGTGAGGGAACTTCCAGCCCAGCAGGATGATGCAACGTGCCCCAGGCCTGCTGGGACAGCAGAGTGAGGATCTCCTGCTCCAGACCCAGCTCAGCTTTCTGAACAGCCCCGCAGGCTGAGGCAGAGCCTGGCAGAAAAGAGGTGATTGGAGCAGAGCACGGAGGCTTCTGGGCTGGGAGGTGTGCATGCAGGCAAGCAATGCTGCAGCAGCCCTCCTTGCATGATCTAGCTGCCTTGGCAGAGTCTCTGAAGGTTCACACTAGGAATATTCCCCTTGGAGCTCTGCACAGGCATTAGAGATAACTGGGAGGTGGCTCCACATCACACTGTGTATTCTGGAAGGCCACTGGCAACCCTTGGTTCAACACAAACCCCTGGTAACTGCACACTAATCCAAACACCACCACAGGCTTTTTTACTTCTTGAGAAGCAGGAGGGAAGGAGAGTAAACCACATGTTCATGGAAGCTCAAGTATTGCTCTACGTTTGCTCACATCTGCTCCATGCTTTGCATGACACCCCCACAATGCACTTAAGAACCTTTCCTGTGCACAGACAGAGAAATTTCCCAGCACAGGGGAAGAGGAGGGGGGGGATGGTGTTTACTGGGCCCATGGTCTGCTCCTCCCATCTGGACCATGCAGGCCAGATGCTGCACACGGACTCCTTCTGCCACTCAGGGACAGGAAGCACCGGCTCCAGACCAAACCCCATCTCTCTGAATAGTGCCACGAGAGATCAGCACGCTGCTCCCGGCCTGCCCAAGGCAAGCCTGGAGACACCGCCAGCAAAAGCCAAGTGCACTCTGCCAGAGCAAGCCACCACACCCTTGCAATGCAAGCAAAGAGCAAAGCACACTTGGCAGACCCGTCATCCCCCCAAGGCTGTGAGCACCAGGACGCAGGCTGCAGCTTGCCATCCCTCCCCTGCCAGCGGGTTCTCTGCCTGACAAGGGTCTCCTCAGCACCTGCCTCCCTGCCAGCTGAGCGGGGGCTGCTGGCACGCTGTGCCAACAGCGCTGTGGCACGGCCCGCCCCGGCATTCCTCCTGGGCTAGTGGGATCCTTGGAGCACAGCCTGGCCATTCGCTGCTCCCGAACCAGCGAGTCGCTCCCTCCTCCTCCTCCGCCTCCTCCCCGCGCACCTCTGCTCTCGCCTGGAGGAGGATGGTGAGCCACAGCACTGATTAATTCGCACAGCACAGAAGGGAGTTGCTAGCCCTTTAAGTGTCAGCCAGTCTCGCCTGCTCGCTCTTGTTCTCCAGGGACCTATTAATAGCAGCTGGAAAGATCACATCACTCTCGGGATATTTATACCCCTCATTCCACACCAGGAGAGATTTATGTCAGAGCTGCTGTCCCAGTGCCTGCCCAATTGCTCTGTCAAAGCGCTCGCAGGGGGAGGGGAGCCGAGGGGAAGGAGACACGGAGAGGGCAAGCGGGGAGGAGGAGAAGGGCCATATGGCACAAGCTGCACACGCTGCCTGCAGCCCTGCCCAGCCGTGCAAGGGGCTGCTGCCAGGCAGCATTCCAGAGAGCAGCCCTGCAGCAGCTCCTGCTCGCTGCTGGTGGCCCAGAGCCCCCCTCCCGCAATCCCTGCAAGACGCTGCAGCACAACCCCCGAGGGCCACGAACCCACCGGCACCACGGGGCGGCTGCAGCCGCTGGGGAGGGGCTTGGAGAGCCACACCCGCCCACGGCACATCTGCACGGGCACGATATCGCGTCTGAAAGAGATGCCAAAGCGCTTCACCCAAAATGTGAATGCTCAGCAGCGCTGCAGCACGGCTCCAGGACAGCACAGCGTGGGCACTGAACGCCTCAGGCAGGGAGGGAGGAGCCCAGGACCCTGCAAAGCCTTCGCCTGCACAGTCCAGAGATGCACCCCATGCCTCTGGTGACACTGCAGGGAGCACACACCTCGATCCCCAGCCACCTGTCAGCTGCCATGAGGGAACCTTCAGGCACTGCCCGCAGCAGAGATGAGCCCCGTGGCTTGCGAGGTCCCTCCAGAATGTGACATTTTTGGGGCATCTGCCTTCTTCCCTCAGTTTGGACAAGGCTGGTGCTCCAGGGAAGACATTCAAAACCTTGCCTGAGGCAAGATGGAAAGCCACCTTGGTCTGACAGAGAGCCCTTGCTTAACCTTGGGAAGCCTTCCTCTTGTAGTGTGCATTCACAGGGGGACTACACGCCCCTCACAATTCCTGATGGGACAAATGCCAGGAGCCCGTGGGTTCTGCTTTCCTTTGGAGAGTAGCAACAGTTGGATTCCCTTGCAGATGCATAGTGGGGATCCACCCAGGCCTCTCATCTGGTTGGAGCATGACAATAGGCATCTCGATTGCTGTAAGCTCCTTCCACACACCCCTAGATCCAAACTAGGTTTCAGCAGGCATACCACACATCTGGACCACGGAAAATAACTAATTAGAAAGTAGATACCCTGACACCAAGAGACAAACAACCCAAAACATCTTGGAAAGAACATGACAAAAAGAAGATTGCACAGAAATCTGTCTCCCTCTGCAATTCAGCCACACACCCACTCCAGCCCAGTAGTTTTAAAGACAATAGGGAACTTAATTCCCAGTGGTTAAAGGAAGCAGATGAGACTCCTGGAGTCTGCTTCCAGCTGCTGCCACCGACTCCACTCGTGACCCTGAGCGAGATGTCCTGTTTCTGGGTGCCTCGATGCCCCCATCATTACACGGGGGGACAATCCCACCCACCTCACGGAGGGAGGGAGGGAGGGAGGCTTGCACATCACAATAAATATCTGTTGAATGAAGGGCTTCATCTAAATGCAGAGTGTTGGCGCCTGGCACATCTGAAAGGCCACAGTCTTAAATCAAAGGCTGGGACCTCAGCAGACAAGAAATCTGGAAACAAAACAACGAAAACTGCTTTCAGTAAAGCACCTGCAGCCCGGTGCGAACAGCAGCAGAGGGAGAGCAGGAGGGCGCTCCGGGCAGCAGAGACTGGGCTGATGAGTTCCCACTCCGGGAACGGCCGCCCGGTCGTTCAAGAAACCCGAAACCCCGGCGGGTTCAGTGGTGAATCACGGCCCCTGCGAGGGACGGTAACACGGCTTCCCACCACTGCCGCAAAGAGCCCGTGCCCGCTGCCAGCCCCGCAGCTGGCACAGCTGGCACAGATGGCACTGCTGGCACAGCTGGTACTGCTGGTACAGCTGGCACTGATGGTACAGTTGGCACTGCTGGCACTGATGGCATTGATGGCACAGCTGGCACTGATGGCACAGCTGGCACTGATGGTACAGCTGGCACTGCTGACACTGATGGCATTGATGGCACTGCTGGCACTGCTGGCACAGCTGGCACTGATGGCACAGCTGGAACTGATGGTACAGCTGGCACTGCTGGGACTGCTGGCACTGATGGCACAGCTGGCACTGATGGCACAGCTGGCACTGATGGTACAGCTGGCACTGCTGGGACTGCTGGCACAGCTGGCACTGATGGCACAGCTGGCACTGATGGCACAGCTGGCACTGATGGTACTGCTGGTACTGCTGGCACTGCTGGGACAGCTGGCACCGCTGCCGGGCTGTCCCTCCGGGGAGAAAGGGGGAGGGAGGCAGCCAGGAGAAGAGAGGCAGAGGGGAAGGCGCCTCGCCACACCTCCCTCCTATGGGATGCTGGGAAGAGCTCTTGCGAAACCCCGATGAGTCCTAGGTTTGTGCACACACAGCAGAGACAGACCCCAGGCCTCCCGAGCTGTGCTGACGTGCCCAACAACCCAACGTGCCCAGCTCGCCCACACCCAACACCCAGGATGGGCCGTGACAGGGTGATGCAACGCACACAAAGTCACCCACCCCCTCTCCAGCCTGTCCAGGGAGTAACAAGACCAGGCTGCCACTGCAAACACCCTCCAAGCACATCACCCCTGCTGATAACCACCCCACCACTCGCCACAAGCCACAGTCCTGGACAAGTCCGACCTAAACCATGCCATGGACACCACCACAAAGTCACCTTGGCTTTGGAAATGAAGGGTCCCAAGCAAGCTCAAGGGCTTCTTGAGGAAAGGCATTAGGCAGAGAACATTTGGAGAGACCCCAATAGACCTGCTTCCCCCTCCTGAACTTCTACTCATCCCAAGTCTGAATGAGATAGAGGGCACATGACCCAACAACAGCCTGAGATTACCAGTCCTCCCAGAGTTAACAGCAGAAGGGGCTGAATACCCTCAAACAAATGCCATACTATGTCAGTGAAGTCAGTGTATTTTCTGCAGGGAAAGACTAAGGCAAACTTTCCAGAAGCAAGATTTCTGAAGTCTGAGACCCTTGGATCATTTCTGATTTTGAAAAAAAGATGAGAATCAGAAACTTGACCTTTTCCAAGCAAAAATGGTTGTTCCAAAACAATCCTTTTCACAAGACCATTCAATAGGTTTTGAGTCTGTTCCAGTAAGAAACAAAACCCTCAAAACCAGTAGCAAAAGAGCACTGCTGTCAACCAGCCAGCTCCAGACAAGAGTCAGCAATGGGCTTGGACAGCCAGATGGTCCTGAGACCCACCCCAGCCCAATCAGCACAGCTCCAACACATCACACTATTTAGAGACCAATGACTGCAGAATCAGCTCTCCAACCTCAGTAGAGAACACTTGCCTGAGTGTGTTCATCCCTAGTGAGAACAGCCTTAATCCAGGCTGCTGCTGCTAAGGGTGTTCTCATTTGAGCTTTGCTTTGGCCAGCCAGACTCCAAGATATTGGAAGGCAGGGAGTTCCACTGGGTAAGGCTCTGCTGACAAGCATCATCTTTTTTCAATATGTCATGAAATTATCCTGCTCTTATACCATCAGCAGGTAGCCTGGAGAAGCCAGTTTTCACTTCTATTAATTTCTTGGCTCCTTCTCCTGCCCTTTTAAATAGCAGATAAGGTGGTACCCTCACCAGGGGTATGGGAATCCCAGCAGTTCTCAGTGTCATTTTGGCAGGCCTGCTGATCTCCTGCATTTGGAGCTGTCTCAGGAACAATGCATTTCTGTGGAGCTCTTTGGCCACAACTCTCAAAGGTCTTTAGCAGGACAAAACCTCAGGTTTGTGTTCCCTTCCACTTCAGGGACAGACATCCCACGTAACACGGGTGGGAGCTGAGGCTCAGAGGCAGTGAGGGGAATTGGGAATGCCATTTGTTTTCTGCCTGACACCTACTATGTTTCTCCCATCATGGCTTCAGCCCATGGGTGTTAGAAGACGTTTCTCTAGCCCTTCCTTGTCCCCATTTCAGCAGCTTCTCCCACTCCCCTCCTCCTTATGGCAGCCCCAGCCAGAGCCTGGCTTCCTGTCCTGTGCTCAGGGAGTCTCCAGGTCTAACACCAAATTCACAGATTTCTCTGGCTTCCCAGTCCAACTGGCACATTCCCTACAGAAACCCTGCATGTGCCAGACATGACTCAACAGTGGCATGCAGGTTCTGTTGGGATGATAATGAGGAATTATTCCACACCCCAGCTCGTGTGACTCGTTGGGGACGGGTCAGTGAGGGATGTGCAGGAGGCTGTGGGTGCCCAGGAGCTGCAGTCAGCAGCCTCTGGTCAGGGAACAGCATCTAGTAGGTAAGGGAGCAAAGCCAGAAATCTCTTCCAAAGGTGCTGCTGCTGCTCAGGGAGCTGCAGATTCCTTCGATGCAGGATCTCATCCTGCAGTGTGTGAAATCTGGCCAGGAACATGGGCTGCTGTGACAGCTGGACAGCCCCACACAGAGCCCTTGGTGGTGCTGGGATGCACAAAAGACAAGCTCAGCTGTATGTGAAGGGAGGGGTTTCCTTGTGAAAACCCTTCTGGCAGCTCTCATCAGGCTGCAACACGAGGCCACAGCACAGACCTCCCCGGGCAGTGGGATGAAGAGACCAAACCACTCTCATTGGGTTTGTGCACTGGAGTTTCTGGGATTGGATGAGTAGTGCTAAAAAGCCCAGCTGGTGAGCTGTGCCTCACAGTGCTCTCTGCTGCACCAGCTCTCCTGAGCAGCAGGGCTAGCAGCTGAGACCTTGAAACCCCAAATTTCCCATAAGAATCACAAGGGAGACAAGTCTTGCTGGAGGTCACAAGTGCCAGGTAAATGGCTAATGCAGCTGAACCTATGAGGACAGTCTTTCAGCTGCATCCAGTGCTCAGCAACTGCTTTAGGATCCTTTGACAACAATAAAAGAAGGCCATGAGATGCAAACAGTGTGCAGGATTGGAACCCAGCAATGGCAGAGCTTCACAAGGAGCTTCTGAGCTTTAACACAACAGTTTCTGCTATTCTTTCCAGCAGAAAGTCTCTCTGCAGGGCTCTGTGACAGACCAGCTGCCATCATCAGGGCCACCACCCTGGATCCCTTCCCTGCTCCCTGTAACCAAGCCAGAGACATGAGGGCTCCTGAGCACCACAGCCTCTCTTACCCATGGCTGGGCCAGCTTCACACCCACTGCCCAGAAGCACCAGGAGATTTTCCGGGGTGTCCCACTTGGGGCCCCACCTCAGGGCCTGAGGCCACTAGGTGTCATTGTCACCCAGGGCATGCACAGCCTGGCCAAGGCTGGGCCAGCTCATGGCACCTCCCGCCAGCACAGAGGCACCTGGACTGGGGCACAGGGTGTGCCCTCGGACCCAAGGGATCCTTGGCACCCCAGCCCTCACACTGGGGCCTCCCCAGGGTGCAGAAGGCAGTGCTGGGGAGCAGAGCCACACACCATGTCCCTGCAGCAGGTGCTTACTCCTCTTTCTCAGCTAAAGGCAGCGTGGAGATGCCTGTTGAATACTGCAAGGGAGGACTAGACATCCTATACCACCGAGCAGAAAATCTCCACAGAGCACTAGGTCTCCCTTTAAACCAGCTCAGGCAACTTTCCAGCTTGAAGAAGGACACAGTCTTTGCAGACAGGGTCCCAGCAGGAAACCCTTGTGGCAGAGACACCCCTACACCTCCTGGCACGGTGTAACCCACGTGCAACAACCAGCAGTGCAACAAGCTGGTTTGCCTTTGAAGAGGTTCAAGGCAGAGACCTGGGGAAGAACTGGACTCCCTCCCTGTACCCAGTCCTGGCACTAAATGCAACACACAAAGGACACAGATGCACAAAAAGAAGAGGTTGGAGCATCTGCAGAGCTACCAAGTGCCTGGACTGCAGGACCACATCTGTGCAACTGAGCACACATGTGTATGTACCCCAGCAAACCTGGGGACAGGGAGCTGACAGGGAAATGTGGGGAAGAGGGGGAAGCCAGGCTGGCTGACACCCTGCCTCCCACCCTGCCCTTTGCCAGCCCCGGCTGCAGCAGAGATGCAGAGACTGCGAGTGCTTCCCCAGGATTCCAGACACCAGGCCCAGCAGCAGCACAGCCTGGGCTCTATATTTAAACCCTAGCTGAGGTCATTTCCTTTTCCCAGCAGCTCCCTCCAGCCCCCACCTCCTCGCCTGCATTTGCATGCCATCATGACTCAGGCACATCGGGGTGTAAGGTCGGAGGGGAAGCGGCTGAGCAACTGCCTCGCAGGAAATTCCACCCTGGGAAACCTTTCACCTTCCCCAGCAAGAGCACATCGGCACGGGCAGCAGATCCTGCTGCTGAGGGCTGGCAGCTGCCTGTGGGCACTCCTGGGGCTCCAGCACTGGGCTGGAAAGGAAGGGAGAGACATTGAGAAGAACGGAGCCACTGCTCCCCATCTGGATTTATCGTCCCAGTCTGGGCTGGTACCGACCTGCAGAGAGGTTTCCCCACTGTGCACCCCAGACAGCAGCTGCTCTGCCCCCGTACCACACTGCACTTCCCCCCCAGAAGCCTCCTGTGCACCTAAAGCTGAAACTTGTGCCCCTTGAGCAGCACCAGAGGCACAGCCTTCCCCACAGACCCGGCTCCAGGTGCCAGGGGCTGCTCTGCCCCCACACAAACCCTGCCACAGCTCATCAGGCTCCTCCAGAGACACAGTGTTCTAACCCTGACCCAGGCCCCCAACCCCCCAACGAGAAACAGGCACAAAGAGCCAGAAATCCCCCATGTCACAAACTGCAGCTCTCGGGGGGTGGGCAACAAGGCTCCCGTGTAAGAGCAGATGCACACCCACAGATGAGGAGTCTGCCCTGGGACTGCCCCCAGACAGCCCTTCTTCCCCAGAGGAGCTTACAACTGGCCAAGCAGCCAAGGGCTTCTGACATCCCTGGAGCTCTGAGGCTGCAGGAAGCTTTGAGGTTTGCAGTGGTCCTTGTGGACCAGAGCCCAGGGGCCCGGACTGGTCCACATCAAGCTCTGCAGCAGCACTGCTTGCACCAGCAAACTGGGGCCAGCAAGTGCTCACGACTCAGTCCTTGGCCCTTCAAGGTCAGCTCAAGTCGTGCCCTTATTTCAGAAACAGAACACATTAGAAAGAAAAGTTATTGTATCAACAAAGGACAGAAGAGTGCAAAGTCTGAGTGGAAGAAGAGGGGATAGATCTTTTGGGAGCAGGGTAGGTGTTCAGGTTAAGATATAAGCAAGTAAGGGTCAGGATGTGCAGGGGAACTAACTGGTGACTTTTGCACGGTATCTATTAGGTTTTGAAGTCTTTGGCTGTCTGGATTACAGAACCATTCTCCAGTCTCTGAGCTGGCAAGAGACACGCCAGAGTCGACATCTCTGGACACTGACATCCAGAAAGCTTCCCATACAGAGTCTTGGCATGCTCACCCAATGCCTCATCCTCTCCCTCATCCCATGGATTCTGGAAGGGATGCCTGCAGCACAGCAGGGGTGCTGAGGGAGCCCTGTAACTCCTGGAATCAACTGACAGGGCAGCACATACAGCATAAGGCTGGGGGGAAGCATCACTGCTATCAAGAGATGGGCAATTCAGAGCTGGCAAGCAGAGTGGGACACGGGTGTCCAGCTCCTTTGGCCAGTGACAGGGTACTCTGTGTCCTCTTCAGCACATGGACACTGTGCTCTGGCTCCCAGCCTGCATGTCTGTGCCCTCCAAGGCTGTGTCTCCACAACAACAGGAACCAGAAGCCACAGCAGACCCAAGCAGCTCGTTGGCCAGAGATCACATTACAGGACAGGAAGGAAGAAGGCACTTTGATCAGTCTGGAATTGCTTTAAACAGATTCCACATCGATACCTCAGCCACTGGAATTAGCCCCCAACACCCCAAATGTCCCATCCCTAAAAGACATGTCCTGCTCTGGCACACACACGTTGGGGCCAGAGCAGCCCAGCCACTGGCAGCTGTGCCAGAGCTGAACAAAGGCTTCTCCCAGGGCAAGGTCACAGCAGAAAGCAGCCTGAAAGAAGGCAGAGAGCCTTGCTATGAGTTGTCAGAGGAAATCAAGGCTCAGCAGGACCCTGCCTCCCCGGTGCATTCTGCACCAAAGGCACGTGCCAGCTGTCCTCAAACAGCAGCCAGCAGCAGGTTTGGAGGCAGCTGGCACAGCCAGGCTGGTGCTCCCTGCAGCTCCCCTCCTTGCACTCCAGGGCAGTGCAAGTTCCTCCCCCTGCCCATGGGACCTCCTGTCCCAACGACCTGAGGCTAGCTCAGTTGGTTAAAGCATGGTGCCAATAACACCAGGGTTGTGGGCTTGATCCCTGTACAGAACTGGACTTGATGATCCTCGTGGGTCCCTTCTGACTCTGAATATCCCGTGCTGTGTGCCCACCCTGCAGCCTGCTCCTGGCAGGCACAGGGTTAACGATGCCCAGGGAGCGCAGGCAGCCTCCTCCTTGCCCTCTCAGGAACAATGGGGCCATTGTGGAAGGCCAGGCAAGTGTGGGCAGATCCCAGGACTGGCAGTTACCCAACTGGGTTCTGTGTTACTGCCAGGCTCCCTCTGTGCCTCCTCAGGTGGGAGGAGAGGGGTGGCTGCCTTTGCTGTGAGCCCTGAGAGAACACGGGGCCAGCCCAGCCCCAGGGACATGCCACCAGCACGGTGGCCCTGCCCAGCAACTTCCCTCCTCCCAGTTTGTCTGGGTCCCAAATGCAGTCAGACGGCCATGGGCACTGAGCTGACACCAGCATGAGCCCAGACTGGGAGCTGCCAGCTGACACCAGCATGCAGCAGGCCAGACTGGGAGCAGGCTGCTGGGCACTGCCAGCGCTGCACCTGGGTCTCCAGCAGCGCCCAGCATGCTCTCAGGATGTGCTGCAGGGTGCTGCAGGAGCAGAAACCAGATTCTTCTCACACCAAAGCAACATTTGGATGGCGGGTGTGAGAGCTGACCTGGGACCAAGAGCTTCTGGGACACCCCAGAACTCCCCCACGTGACACACTGTGTGAGTGGGAGACAAGGACTGCTCTCCAGCTTCCACAGACTGAAAGTGGGATGAATAAGCAAGGAAGCAAGCAGCTCCAACACACTCCCACTCTCTACAGATTCACATCTCCCAGGCCCAGCACTCCAGTGTAAAGAAAACATGGGGATGCTCTGAATTCACACCCTCAAGGCACAGAGCTGACCCCTAGTGAAGCAGCAGCACCACTGGGAGTCCCATGCCAAGGCAAGGCCAGCATTTGTCGTGCTCTCAGACTTCCCAGCAGAGCCTCATGGCCCCCTGGGCATGGGACCAGGGTACACAACAACAAACCCAGCTCACTGAGGCATACACTGAGCATATGCATGAAACCCTTGGCCAAGAACCTCACTCTGGACAAACTGCCTGAGGGCTGCTGTAAACCACCTCCAACATCAGAAGCAGCTCTGGCTGGTCCACAGGAGCACAGCAGTGCAAAGACAAGTGGAAAACAGCTCTGTAGTGCTCAGCACTGCCTCTCATCAGCCAGAGTGCAGCTCCAAACATCTGGATCAAAGTGCTGCCAGAGGAAAGGTGCAGCCCAGGTGCACACCATGGGTGCCACTGTGCACAACCACCACAGCTCAAGCCCCACGGGACCCACTGCCTATCTGGGAGGGAGATAAGTCCCTTTCCTCTCAATGCTGCAGCTTCTTCCCCCTTCTCACAATTAAGACTCAATCCTCCCGTTTTCAGGAGCACAAACACAGGCCAGCACAGTTCCCTGAGCTGGGGGCACCAACTCTGCCAGCAGCATCCACCTCTGGTTCTTTTTGTCCCTGTTTCCCAGCGCCCCACACCCACCCATGAGTGCCACTGTTCCCTAATTTTGCCAGAGCTGGGCTGACAAGCAGTGTGAGCAGGCTCATGCAGTTCCCCAGGTCTGCACCCTGGTTCATGGTTTCACAGCCAGTGCCTTCTTCCCTGCAGCTCTCAGACAACCACTCTGGCAGTTCTTTGCATGTCCCACCTGAGGGCTTTGCTTTCTCCCTTGCCCCCAGATCACTGTTACTCAGCTCCATGAAGGCCTCCCTCACTAGACAAGGTAAATACAACACTCTTTCAGACCCCAAACAGGAGGCTGGGTGCTTCCAAAGAAAGGACTGCAAATAGAGCTGTCACCACAAACCTGCTGTGCTCCCCATTTTGCAGCCAGCTCTGAAGCAGCACAACCCACAGATGGATCTCCCTCTCCCATAAATGCTCAAACACGAGGGCCCAAGATGATGGCAGGTAAAAACATCTGACAGATCTCACAGGACAAGGTTTAATCTGCATCTCTTTACAAGGTGGCGTGCCTGAAAGAAAACACAGTGTCTCTTTCCAACAAGGAAAACCAAAGTTTCTGGGTAACCTCTGGCTAAAAGAGAAAAGAAAAAAAAAACAACACACCGACCAAAATCAGGGCAAGAGGGACAAAACAATCTTTGTCCTTACTTTGCTGGTCACACAAACACAGGGCAGCCCCAGCACCCACTGCCCCATCTCAGACAGCAAATAATAACCACAACCAGCCCAGTGTCATTGAGGCTTATAGAGACCAGGCTCCAGGATCCAGGGAAAGCTGTGTCCCTGCACTTGAGAAAGAGGAAGAGTATAAATGGGATTTCCAGACTACCCTGATAACTGGCTCATAGAAAGCAGACAGGACAACACCCCCTCAGAGGTCACCCCTCAGCCCCACCAGGTTTGCTGCAGACACTGTCCCTTTAAACATGGCTCCAGAGACCACACAAGGGTTAAATCTGCCTATAAATATCTGTTCTCAGCAGGGCTGCTGCTCTGAACCCTCCAGCCATCTGTTCTAGCTTTCCCCCATCTAAGACTGTAACATCTGAACCACGCTCACAGTTCTTGGGAGCGCTCCCAAAAATAGCTGGGTGCTGTGGCCGTGTGTGTGGGAGCCTCGTGGGGACCCCAGCCCCTGCCCCCGGGCCAGCACAGCCAGCAGCCTGCCCCAGCACGGCCCTGCCTGCAGCCCTGCTGCCCTGGGTGTGCCCGGGGAGCAGCACATCCATCCACACCAGCGTGTTCACACGGGCCCCTGGGTGTGGCTGTGCCCGCACCTGGGCGTGGGGCAGGGGGGGCCTCTCTGCTGGGGGGGTGATGCCAGCCCTGCTGTGCCCTCCTTGCTGGTAGGGCACGGCCAGGCACCTCTCCTCCTGCAGCCCAGCCCTGCTTGGCCTCAGCACAGGCTGTCCTGGGCAGTCCTGCTGTCCTGCAGCCCAGACAGGGAGCCCACCCTCCCTCCAGCCCAGCAGGGAGCCCACCCTCCCTCCAGCTCAGACAGGGAGCCCACCCTCCCTCCNTCCAGCCCAGCAGGGACAGGGAGCCCACCCACCCTCCAGCCCAGACAGGGAGCCCACCCTCCCTCCAGCCCAGCAGGGAAGGGATAATTCTGCTTCTCTCATTCAACACTGGGCTCAGCAAATTCAGCAGTCCCACCTCCAGGCACCAGAACCTCACAGTGAAAGCAGGTAAAGCCTGATCTTGCTGAAGCCCAGGACACACCATCTCACATCCAGCTGGGCCTTGCAGGATTTCCTCAAACACTGCACAGAGAGAGCCAGAGCATGGTTGCAGATGTGACAGCTTTGGAGCAGAGTGGGCTCCAAGTCTCTAACAACTCTTTCCAAATATCACAGACACGAGTGGGCTCACCCTTCCAGTTGCCATGCCTCACCCCACATGGGCAAATGCAGGAGACACCAATCACCTTCACAGTCAAAATACAAAATAGGAAATGAGCTGCCAGCTCCCAAATCTGGACATATTATCCAGGAGCATCCTCCTGAGCATCCTCTGGACACAGTGCTGTCCACCTGCTCAGACTCAAAGACCTGTTATTCATTGGGGACCACCCCAAAGAAGATCAGCCTTGGCTGCATGCATGGCCTCAGGGAGAGAACAGGCAGTGTCCATCCTCCACACAGTGACAGCAGCCTGAAGATCAGACAGCAGCCAGGTTTTCATCTCAAACTACTTCCACAAGAATGATTTTCCCTTCCAGACCAAGCAGAACTACAGACAAAGCCCCAAGCACAGAAGTGCCTGGCTGTGCAGGATGGGGCTGTCCCTGGGTGCTCCAGTTCTGCCAGTCCCCAACCCCACGGGGAGGGGATGGGAAATACCTGCCCCAACACAGCACACAGGCAGAGCCCACTGGGGAGGGGCACTGGGGGCTCTCCCAGGGCTGGGCCTGCAGGTGTGAGCCCGTGGAAGGGACTGAGCCCACTGGACTGGATTGCAGCACTACTCAAGTATCCTTTGCCCCTTTCCAGAGTGCATTCTAAAGGACACCTGACAGGTAGGAAGAGGAGAGGACAGAAAGCATACAACACCACGGTTTTGCTCAGTTTGCCCAGCTGCCCAGTGCCTCTCACCCTTCTGCTGTACTGGAGACAGGCAGCTAGCTGCAAGGACTACAGGCAAGACTTTAACGAAGTCTGAAGTGCAGGTACTCCTTCCAATCGTGTGGCAATGGAAATGGAAAAGAGCTTGAAATTCCAGCTCTTCTTTTCAGGCTTTGGCAGGGAGATGTCCTGGGAAGCAGCCTCAGCAGACTGAGTCAACACAGCTCTACTCTATTTCTGACAGAGGAAAAAAAAACCTCATTGATCCAGGTATTGATTTGCTGCAGGAGTTTGTGTTTGTTTAGAAGTTTGCCCATGGGTCAGACCTTGTTACAAGCATCTTTCCTGATGATGAGGCTCCAAACACTGTGCCAAACTCCAGTCACCTGCCTGGGAAGCAGGCTGTAAGCAGGTGTGGAAGTTAAGTAGTCCCTCAGGGATGCTTCCCTCCTCCACTCCCCCCACTTTAAAAACCTGTTGTTGGGTGGAGGAACACCACAAATAGCTGTAAGGCAGCTCCAGCACCCTGAGGAGCCCAACACAGCTCCGATGTAAATGGGGCTGAAGGGCAGGCAGCTCATCAGAGGTTTCAGATCCTGAGATGGAAAGGATTTGAACAGCAGATCCACTTGTGGATTATTTTCCCACCACTTTCTGTCAGAAAGAGCAACAGGATTTCAAGATCCCCACAGGTTTGCAACCCAACCAGTCAAGGGTTGGAAAACAACACCAACCACGACAGAACAGAACTGACAAGTCTTGTTTCCTTCTCTCCAGCACAAGCAAAAGCAAACAGATTAAGTACCAGGAACAAGTGGGCATCCATTAACACAGACAATTCCCAAAAGCACTGCACAAAAGAAGTTCCTGCAGCAGCTCAGGCACCCAGTGCACTCCCACGTTTGGTGGAAAATAATGGTATCCACCTCAGCACCCAGCTATGGGGGCCAGCAAACTGCAGGGTGCTGTGCTCCCTTCCAAACTGTTCTCCTCCTTCTGTCCTGGGTGTTTGCTGAATGACCACAAGTGAGTTTAAGGGAAAATGGTGTCTCTGTCAGGCACAGTTATTCCATCAGAGAGACACCCAGGTATTGCTGCAGAGCTCTCCTCTTCCCATCCCTCCTCAACCCTTGGGGCATAAGCTCTTAAGAGCTGGGGAAGGGAAGAAAAGTGATGACAGGCCAAGGATTAGGCACAAATGGATGCAGAGGTGAACCCCCAGCATCCTCCTGACCTCAAAACTCCCCTTACTGCCCAGAAAATGTGCAGTATCCTTTACCCTCCACTCATTTCCAGCCCCAGAATCTCTACCAACAAAACCCAGATCCCAGCAGTGCTTCTTACTTGTCACCTGTTCTGTCCTACTGCCACAGTGCCTGTGTGACCTGGAGACCCCAGTGAACTGCAGAGGTTTCATGACTCCCTGCATTCCCCCTGTGACAAAGAGGCTCAGACTTACCAGAAGCTCGTGTGTGCCTTTGCCCACTGTGTTCTCCATGTGCCTCCCTGTGCACCTTTCAGTTCCCTTCATTTCAACACAGCAAAATACTCTGGAGGGTTTATTTTGCCTTTTAACATTTCTTAGTCCATCACATCCTTTCCTGCTAAAATGAAAACCAGTCAATCAGTTTCCCCCTGTCCCTGCTTTTGATGCCTTGGAACTGTGTCCCACAACTGAGTGATGATGTATGACAGAGGAAGCAGCAAACCAGTTCAGACCAGTGCAGTATCCTGAGCTCCCCACATGGCTCACAGCAGGCAGCCTCATGCAGCCCCCCTTGCTGAAGTACACAGAAGCCAGAGGGCTGGAGCATTTGCTGCAATGTATGCATTTGAAATAGCAAAAATCAACATACAAATTAAGAAAATCTGTCTCTGAAGCCAACCAGCCAATTTGCATCTGAAAACTTCTCTTGCCAGAAAAGCCTTCTTTGTTTACAGCTCAGTTGGTTTTGCTCCTGTGAGGTGCCACACCAGTGACCAGCTGGGACACACAGGGACATCCCATGGCCTGCCACGACCCATCCCACAGCTCAGGCTGGGGCACAGGCTTGCCCCAACAGGGAGCAGAGTGAGCAGTGCCTGGGTCACATCCTCCTCACACCCTGCACCACCTTGGGAAAGGGTCACAAGGCTGCCCACAGATGGGGCTGCAGAGTTTGGATGCTCAGGGAATAAAGAAACTGGTGGGCAAACCACAGCCCATGGGGCAGAAAACCCCACCGTGTGCTCCTGTCCTCAGGATACAGGTGCTGTGAGCAACCCAACAGTATGAGGTGCCCCAAACCCAGCCAGGTGCCCGTGCAGAGCAGCCAACCCCCCCTGCTGCCTCCTTGGCAACACAGCTCCTGGCTGTCCCTCTACAAGATGTTGGGCTGTTCACAGAGGACTGTGGCTGGTTCCCATCTTCTCAATGGAAGAAACAACTTCAAGGGTGCCTTTCAACCAGCCACACCTGCACCAGGAGCATTGGGACACACTCAGGAACCCCTCATCTCTCCCTGTTCCCTGGAAGGCAGCCCATGGCCAGCCAGGCTTGTGGGTGTCAGTGGCCAAAGGAGACTAGATTCTCAGTCCCCATCCCTCCAGGCCTGGTCTGCATGGCCTTGGGCAGGACACTTCACCTCTCTTCTCTCCATTTAACTGCCTGTAGGAGAGCAGATGCTGCCATCAGCCTGCAAAGGCCTGGATGAAATGGGCAGCTCCCCCTCCCTTCAGGCAGAAGCAAGCAGGCAAAGCCAGGGTGCCCTCCTGCACCTTTTCCCCCTAGACAGATTCTGAAAATAAAGATCAGCTTCCACTTGTCCTAGCCCCAAGAGAGGAGGAAGCAGAAGGAGGTTTGTTGTCAATACATGAAACTGTCGCTAAGTGAGGGAGAAAAAAAACAGGGGGGGAAGGGGAGGGGGAACAAGGGAGGGGACAAAACCACATTTTTACTTCTGGTGGCCAGCCAGCTGACTGACTCAGCCAGTTTGGTTGCCTGCCATATAGATTTAAAAACAAAACCAAGCCTCGGAGAGGGGAGAGAAGGGGATTCAGATGAATGTGCTTTTTCCTTGCATGTTGAGTAAATCCCAGGCTAGCCCAAAATGTGTTTGGGAAAATGGCTTCTGTGCTTCATTGTGCCCAGGGGCTTAGGACAGAGGTGTGGCAGTGCAGTGTGAGACTCCCACTAAGGATCCTGGCAAATCACTGGGCCTGAAAAAGAAGTGCAGTGGAAGCCTAAGGATCCAGGGGAGCCCCCAGAGCTGCTCCCAGCCACCTCAAGAGCCAGAGACAGGGATCTGGGTCCTGAGGCAGGTGCCACCTGCCTGCTGGGCAGCACGGCCACGGCAAGGGTGACCTGCTGCCTCCCAAGTGTCCTCTGTGTGCTGGGAAGGGCTGTGGGGTGGGTTCCCTGCTGCTGCAGCAGCTCTCGGGCTCTGGGCTGGGGCTGCAGGCTGTGGGCAGCTCCCTGCCAGAGGAATGTGCACAGGAGGTGGGAGGAGCAGGGAAGAGGTTGTTTGGAAATACCAGCTCCTGTTTTATTTATCTGGATCCCACAGTGCCCATGGCACGGTAGCCACTTGTAAGGAGTGCTGGCTGTTCCCAAAGCACTGCACAAACACCAACACGTGCTCCCCACGCCCTCTGCAGCACTGCCCCACACTGGCATGCCCAGCATGGCATAGCCCTCACTCCCTGCCCCACACTGGGATGCCCAGCATGGCACAGCCAGCACTCACTGCCCCACACTGGCATGCCCAGCTTGGCACAGCCAGCACTCACCACCCCACACTGGGATGCCCAGCATGGCACAGCCAGCACTCACTGCCCCACACTGGGATGCCCAGCATGGCACACACAGCCAGCACTCACTGCCCCACACTGGGATGCCCAGCATGGCACAGCCAGCACTCACTGCCCCACACTGGGATGCCCAGCATGGCACAGCCCTCACTCCCTGCCCCACGCTGACTCAGCGCTTCCACAGCCTTGGATGGTCACGAAATCCTGGATAAGCAGCACTTGGCACCTCCCAGCTGCAGCAGCCATCACAACCCCTGGCTGGTGCAGGCAGCCTCGTGAGCCCCCCAGGCAGTGCTCTGCCCCAGGACCTGGCCAGCCTCCCTGGCCATTCATCCCTCGCTCACTGCAGGGGACACAGAGTGAGTGCCCTCAGGAGCTGAGGACAGGTAGGCACAACCCCTGTTCTTACTCCTGGTTCAAGGTAGAACTGAGACACAGTGAAAGCAAGGCCCTGCCCAGAGCTGCCCCAGCCATCAGCAAAGCCACGAAGGAAACCTTTGTCCTTTGGTCCTGGTCCTCAGCAGGGACACGAAGGCAACACTGACATGTGGTGTGTCAGCAGCCCCCACTGGCCCCACGGGGGTGCAGATGTGTGCCCCACAAGTGGGGGGAGCAGGTGCAGGCTCCCCCCCCCAGGCAGCCCAGTGCTACCAGCAGACAGAGGTAAGGACAGCTGCCAAGCTGGATGGGACCCTCTGCTGCAGGATTGGGGGCACTGCTCAGGGACCAGGGGCTGGAACTGCCCCCAGCCTCCAGCCTGAGGCCAGCCAGGCCAGCCTCCCCTTCAGAGGAGGAGCACGATGTGGGGCTGGGGGCAGGGGAGCAGAGCCACAGGCAGAGGTTTGCAGTGAGCTAAAAGGGGAGATTTAATAACTGTCGGAAAAAATGGCTGCTTTATTGCAGGCAGCTTGTAAACCCTGGAGCCTGAAGGTCTGGGAGTAATTTCTCCCTCCCACGTGCTGGGCTCAGTTTGTACTGGGGGTCAGAGGCCAGTGCTTTTCCAAAGCATTCTGGGACAGATGCCAACTGGAGCACACTGCTGCTCCACACCACTCCTGCAGCCACCATTAACCCTTCACGGAGGGACTCCTCCCTTCCCTCCACTGCAGGGAATGCAACTGCTGGGGGCACCCCAGGGCCCACCACCCCACACAAGCCTGGGCTGGGGACACCCCTGGCCTGCACAAAGGAGCAGCTGGCATTTTGGTGTTGCCCAGGGCCTGCACTCAGCCTGGTCCTGATTCACCAGTGACCCAGCCCTGCCAGCAGGCCAGCTCCAGAACTGGGACCCCCAACAGAAAAACAAGAGCCCAGCAGAGTGAGAACTGAGCACTTGGGTCAAATCCTGCACCACCTTGGCGTGGAGGGAATGGCAGCTCACAGGAACACACCAGCACCACCTCAGAAGGGAGGAGAGCTGGGCACCCCTCTCCTTGAGCCCAGTACCAGTCCTTGCAGCCTGTACACCTGCCTGCCCCATACCACTTCCCTCCAAGAAGCCTGTGGGTACAAAGTCACAACCAGGGGCACTAACCAGGACACTTGTAGGAGACAACGTCCCCATGGGCGGGGTCCTGCTGAATTCTTGACACCCCTTCTCTGCTAAAGGGAAGTATGTCCTCCCCAGCAATGCCCTGGGCCCTGGTGCTCCCTCTGCCTCCACTTACCAGCACCTTCTTCTCAGGGTAACATCATGCCTGGCTCCTTTCCCCAGCTCTCCCCCACTGACCTCCCGGGGTAGGCAACAACTGGCCTCCACATGGCAACTTGTGCTCCTCCACAGCATTAGGTAAACACCAGGACCTACCAGTCTTGCCTCCAGCTGCTGGTGACACTCCTATTCCCTGGTGGGAATTCTAAAGGCTGCCTGCCAGGGCTCCCTTATTCCCTTCACCAGCCCTGCTGGACTCTGGGACAGGGGCTGGCTGGCTGGGGGAGCCATGGCTCTGCCATTCCCCCCCTGCAACTCCAATTACCTGTGCCCACCAGAGCACGGCTTGGACGCTGCAGCTTCCCCTGTCGGGGATGCGTGTCAGTGTTCCTGGCCTGCAGCCCAGCCCTGTGCCCCCACCCCGTGTCTGCCAGCACACAAAGAAGGGAGAGCTCAGTTGTGTTTCTCGGCAGCATCTCTCCTCTCCCCCCCAGCTCTCCCTTGCTTCTCTTGGTGCTCAGCGCTGCACCGACCAGGGCCTGTGGCACTGCCCAGGCAGCGGCCGTTCAGCTGGGGCTGGCTGCTGGATCTGCTCCAGGCTCTTCCCCTCTGTGCAGCAGCGCTGGGCCTGGCTGCTGACACCACAAAGCCTTGGCCCTGCTCACCACACAGCCCTGGACCCACTGCTCCCAGCAGCCACACGCCCTGTCCCAGCCTGGCCCCCAGCTCCCATCTCTGTGCCACATCCCTCACGGGCACTCACATGATTTCACCAACTGCCCCAGTGGCATTTACACAGCCCTGCTGCTACCACCACCAGGCACGGGCACGGACCACAGGCTCACTAACCACACCTACTGTCAGCAAACTGCCTGCCAAGCAATGCTCCTCCACCTCACCCTGCTCCTCCTCCAGGCTGGCAGGGGGGTCTGGCTGTGCCTCTGCACCCCTCCACCACAAAGATTGTCACAGAGCAGATGATCCCTCTCCTTTCAAACACAGACTTGTGCCTTCTTGTCTAAATCCCTTTGAATTGTGCTCGCATCTTTCTGATCCAGGTACAAAACAGCAAATTTCCCCACTGGCTTCATTTATCCCACCTTTCCAGCCTCCTGTTTTCATGTCCCACCTGCAATCCCTCCAGCTCCTTCTTCCAGACCTGCCTTTACAGTCAGAGCTGCTGAATCCTCTTTCATCCTCTACCATCTTTTCTGACTAATCCACATACCTCAGCCCTCCTTCTGGGCATTCCATGAGATCACAGCCCAGCACTGCCTTCATGCTCCCAGCTATTGCTTCACTGGTTTCAGGAGAAAGGAGTCTGCTACACCCCCCATGCCTTCTTCATTAAATCCTTCCGCTCCATCCCTCCCAGCTCCTCTGCTCTCTGAAGGAGTCCCCAGGCCAGAAGCACACGAGGTGCAGCCAGGGCATCTTGGTGACTGTTGCTTCAGGGACTGGCTCAGGTTGGGGTGAAGATCTCTCAGGGCTACTGCCACACTTTCTGGGGCAGAGCACATACCCATAGATGGGAGGCCGGTGCAGCAGAGCTGAGAGGCTGAAGCCAAAGAAATGCCACTTTGCAAGGTGCTCCCTAATGCCAAGGCAGCAGGACTATCCAGCCTGGGGGTTACTCTCGGGAGCCAGAAATCCACAGCTCTGCTGCCCTCTGCATCCAAGGAGCACATCATCCCACCACTCAGCCAGGACAGAAAGCAACAAACCTCCCACATGAATACCTGCAACAGGGAACTTTGCCCCTCTCAGCTGCACACAACATACCCAGGGCACACCCTGGAGCAAAGCTCCCAGACCCTGGCACCAGGGCTGCAGCTCACAGCTGACCTTGCTGCATCTGCTCTGGCCAAATGGCTCCAAGCTTTTTGCCCCAGACTCTGTGTCTGCCTCAGGCCCCAGGCACTGGCTGGAGCCCTGCCAGGGACAAGGCTGCCTGTTTGAATCATGAGCCAGAACCCGGTAAGCATCACCTTTAATTAGACCTTCTCCTCCATCAGGCACCCCCATTTTTTGCAGCTACAGCCTTGTGAGGTGGAAGGCTGCTTGGAGCAGAGCCAGCCCCAGGGAAAGCACCATTTCAGGGTCCTGCAAAGGTGCCTGTAAGAGCAGAAGGAAGCTTTGGCTGGGCGTGCAGGGGGTGATGCACAGAGCAGGCTGTGCGCTGGGAAGCTGCTGCTGCTTGCCAGGAGCTGGTGGGGGAGGAGGCAGCAGATGTCTGCAGACAGCAGTCACTGGGAGCCTGCAGTGCTCCAGCCCAGCGAGGCTGCTGCCTCTGCTGCTGCACTGGGATGGAACAGGACAAACTCGACAGAGTGCACCCAGAAAGCTGACACTGCCCTTCCCTTGGATAACCACGACTTCACCATGGCAAGGGGGAGTTGCAGGATCCCAACGAGGGCTTAGAGAAAGCCCTCAGGAGGAATGCTGAGAGACTTCATTTGAAGGAGGAAAAACCCCTGCCATGAAAACTGCAAGACCCTTCTATTCCCAGGAGCAGTGGAAGCTGCAGACCCCGTGGCTGGGGCCAAGCCTGGCTGCCCCACAGCCCAGGGGCTACCAGTGTCCCTGGCACTCCCAGCCATCCCGAGGATGGATGGACAGCAGAGAGACCAGGAGCTCTGGCTGCAGCCTCCCAAGGGGACACCCCTTTTGCCCCCCTCCCTTTGCAAACAGAGGGCACAGAACAAGGCCACCAGTGCCATGGCAGGCAGCCAGTGAGCCCAGTCCCAGTCCCACGGCGTTAGATGTGAGCGTAAGTTGCCACGGGGCTCCAAGGCAGCCCACGTGGTTCTGGTTTCCTGCCTCTGGGCAGGGGAGGTTGGGTTTCCTCCTCATCCCACAGCACTGAGGCCGACCAGGGGCTGCTCTGCAAGCAGCAGCTGCCCCACAACCACCCTTCTTCTCCCACGGGCTTGTCCTGCACCTGGGATGTGGTGAGCCAAGCACTGGGCGCCTGGTGAGTCATAAGCAACATCTTAGGAAATTGGTCCCTGAGCTCTGGAACACCCCAGAGCAGAGAGCATCCTGACCCTCACCAGGGACTAGAAGAGCCCCTCTCACCCACCCACTGCCCAGACTGTCCAAAGGGACCTGAAGACTCCCAGAAAAATTGGCACCTGCCCACTTCAGACTGAGAGGAACTGACTTGAGCCAGAGGGGTCTTTGGCACATTAAGTGATCCTCCTGTCCATAGGCTTGATCAGACCAAATCAAGCAGTTCTTGGGCTCCTCCTACAGCACACTGAGAGGCAGTCTGGCACCCAGGGGCCACTTGAGTCCTCTTAAAATAAAAATTAATTGATATGCAAATTAGACAAGGCACTAGTCTAGTCTATTGGCCAAGGCCAAGGCACAGATTCCATGCTACAATCCCTGCTCCTTCCTGAGCCCAGGGACAGCCATTAGCCATGGCTCACCAGAGCAGGGAGGGCCCTGTGGACACACACCTTGAGTGCAGCACAGAGCCTGAATGGCACCTGCTCTCCTTGAGTGACATCCCAGCCCTGCCTCGCCTCCCTCATCTCCAGCACATCACATCTGGCAGAAGCACTGCTTGGGCTCTCACCTCAAGCTGAGCCTGCTGCCCATGATCTGAGCACATCAACGTGTGTGCCCAGTGAGGAGGCACAGAGGCAGCAGGAGAGGCAGGAGCCTGGCCTCCTGGAGTGTTTGCTATTGGGATTCTTCTCTCAGTTCCCAAGAGAGATCAATTCTTGGCGTTAACTCTGGCAGCTCTTCCAAAAACTCTGCAAAGAGCCACCACAGCCCCAGTCCCTGCATCCCCCACAGCGACAAACAGCCTGGGCTCAAACGGTGAAGCAGCAGCCACTCAACTTGCTCAGGACCAGGTTTTGGAGGAAGGGCAATGCCAAAAGTGGGCATCACTCTTTGGACATGCTCACCTCCCCTTCCAACTAACCAACCAACCAGTTACAGCTCCCCTCTTCCCCAGCCTGCTGGGTAAAGCAATTACCCTCTGCATCTGGCTGCACTGAGATGAACACAAATCTGTGCCTCCCCCAGAGAGGCACAGGCAGTCCTGCACGATGCCAACACCACCCTTTTCCACTGAAGGACTTCAGAGCATGGCACTGCCAGCTCCTGAGAAGCAGGAAATCCCAGGGTGGCTGCTGGGCATCACTGGCATTAAACTGCCCACTGTGGACCTCCAAGGGCCTGCAGGCAGCTGCTGAGGGCTCTGGGGAAAGGACCTACCATTACTGTGACAGCATCAGAAAACTGCCCCAAGCCCTCAGACTATGGTGGGAAAAAAAAGGAAGACTAAACCTTATTAATACAAGGAATACATTTCAATTAGACTATGGCTTTGTGAAATTACTTTAGAGTAAAAACCATAATAAACCTAATGACAAACATATGGCACCAGTAGCTGAGCCTCTGAATATTCTGAAAGCATCAGGTGGGGTGGTGAGCAGCTCTCACAGGTGAGGCCCTGACCACACAACCAAATGGAAAAAGCACTCTTCTCACTAAAATAACACAGCAGGGCTAAAATTACATTTTTATCAAAATATTTGGAAATGGCTGGACATTTCTGTGCTCATGTTCTGCTTCATGCAAAGTAACTCTTTTTTCCTCAACAAAAGGTTTACGATTTCAACCCATGACCCAACTTTCAAAGAGCAGGTTTGGGTTTTGGGGAGGCTTTTGTTTGGTTTCTTGGGGTGATTTTGAAACAGGCTCCAAAGCACAGATTCTAACATTGAATGCTCTGGTTTTTTGGGGGGGGTTGAGGGGGTTTTTTTGTTCGTTTTTGTTTGGTTGGGTTTGGGTTTTGCCTTTTTTTAAAGAGAATGAGGAGCAAAGCTCACTTTGGATTCTCCAGTGGAGATGGGGAGCCTAGGCTGACCCTTACTGAGCCTCTGACCTGTGGGAATGTTTTGGAAGGAAAGGTGCCATGGACAAGCACAGCCACCACTTATCTGTGCTTCCTTTGGGTTTTCCCCTCTTCTGATGGCAAAGAACACAAGCAGGGCTTGGGTGTTGGGTTTTTTGCAGTGCCAGGTTCACATGAAACAGGATTCCCCACCAAAAATTACAAAACTAATCAAAGAGTACAAAAACCATCCACTTAAACCGTTCTAAACCAGATACATGCAGATGGTATCACAGAAATAAATAACAACACAGTATTTAACTATTTTTAAATAATCTTCCCAGCAGCTCCCCATGTGTTTTGAGCTCTGAGGACAAGCTGGGATGGAGAAGCTCATTGCTGCAAGGAGCCAACAGAGGAGCCACTCTCACAATTCCCAGCAGCAGAGGGAAGGTGCTTGGCCACCCCTGTCAAAGGCAATCTCAGCTTGTGCCATGAGCCTCGAGAAAGGAAAGGGGACACATCACTCATTTTCGAGGTGGAGGAGGGGATGCAGCCCCAGGGAGGTGCTTTCTCTGCTGCCCAACACAGCAGAAGGCTGGAGGTGGGTGGAGCCCTGAAAAAAAGGGAGAGTAGGGCACAATTCTGGTGCCCACATCCCACTTCTAGTGCTGCCAGGCCTGTGCAGGCTGCCAAATCAAATAGCTGTCCAGAGCCAGGCTCCTGACAAGTGTAACAGGCAAAGCCCTCCCAGCAGGATGGGCTGAGGCTCCTTCCACCCAGAGCCATCCCTGCCCGGGTCTGATGCTCATCCTCCACGACTGGCAGCAGCTGATGCCCGTGGATCACACACAGACCTGGAGCCCTCCCGCTGCACGAGTCCCACAACTCCCCAGGCTGCTGTATTTTTTCAGGCTCCAACCCAGACTCCCATCCCAGCCTCCACTGATGCCTTTGCTCCACTGGAAAGGGATCTGGGATGCTGTGAGGACATGCAAGGACCAGCCTGTACCCCCAGAGCCCCTTCAGACACAAGCTGCTCATTGGGAGATCCATGACATGACTGGTGGGCTCTCCTGAAGGAAACCAGACAAATGCAAGGGCAGACCTTCAGCACCTCCCCAAAGGGGAGTTTATGCAAAGCAGAGGGCTCCTGGCTGCCTTCTCAGCACCACCTTACAAAGGGAGGGCAGGAAAGTCACAGCTTATTTTGTGTCCCAGTTTCTCCTACTGTAAAATGGTTTCTCATCCAAAGGGGCAAATTACACTAGACTCTCCCTTTTGGGTAACACCTTGTGCTGGCAGTGCCTCTGTTTGTACATCCCTGTGCCCCCCAGGACCACACCCAGGCACTGTGCTGTCCCCTGTGACAGGGAGACCACCAGCACAGCCCCTGGTGACAGTCCTTTCCCTGAGCTCTGCAGCCATGTCCACATGGCCTGTGACCACAGCACAAATAAAATCACTGCCATTCACAAAAAGCATCATTAGCAAAGATTAAACAGCCAGTGGCTCTGCTGGCAGCTGGGAGCAAAGACACAGACCCCCCCCTCTCCCTGCAGAAAGGCAGCCACTGCTTCCCTGTGCCCATGGTGTGTGCCCTGGGTGCCCTGCAGGTCCTGCCCCCCTGTGCCTGCCCTGGCAGGAGGCACTGAGCTCTACAAAGCACACACACCAAGGTATCCCAAATCCTTCCTGTCTTCTTTTCCAAACCCATCTCACCCTCTCTCAACTGGGACCCCCTCATAAAAGTAAGAAGAGACAGGCCTTTCCTGGCATTTCCTTTTTCTGAAAAGGCTGTAAAATTTTCCAAGCACAGCCAAAGCCAGAGGAAAGTTTGTCAGGAGCTCAGCTCGTTAGGCGGCTGCTCCGGGAGCCCCGCGGGAGGCACAGGCTGCATAATTCAAAACATCTTGGGCCCTGGAAAGGAAAATAGAAACCAGGCAGCCAGAACAGGGGGGGCAGCTCCAGCTCTGGTGTCCCCCCTGCTCCGGGAGAGCCCCATGTGCAGGGCTCAGAGGAGCCCCAGGCTCTCAGAGGTGCTGTGGGCAGCCCAAGTGGAGCTGGCACCAGGCAGAGGAAATTCCAAGCCTGTTGCTTCTGGCAGCCACGCCAGGCCCTGGCTGGGACCTCAGCAACCTGGAAACAGGCTACTCAGCAATTTTCTTGCCATCCAGAGGGCTCGGGCTGAACCACAGTTTCACTTCCCCCACCCTGTGTCGTAGTCCAAGAGGCAGGGAAGACCAGAAGCAAAAAAACATTTGCTCAAAGAGCACCGTGAGCAAGGCCCCCCCCCTCAGCTGCTGCACTCTGGGAGGACAGTGTGGAGCTGCTGCTGCCCCCACTGTGGCACAGGAGGGCGGAGAGAGCAGAGGGAACTTGCTTGGACCAGCCCTAGGTCTCCCCAGTTCCTTTTGCTCCATGCCAGAGGAGAGTTCAAACAAGGCTGCAGGGAGGCAGGACACAGGCAGCTTTCAGCCCAGCCTGGCTGCTGGGACTGAGGCCTGTGGCCAGACCCACTCTGTTCAGGCCCTGTCTGGCCTGATGCTCTGCTGCAGAGCAGGCCTGGAACAAACCCTGCCAAGGAAGTGGTGAAAGCTCCGGTGCTGCAGGGGTTTCCACAGCCCTGGCCAGCTTGCTGTGGGGAGGACACAGCCCAGTTGCTGCTCCTTAGAGCTCCCTGTCCAGCTCCTCACTGCCCTGACAGGAGACCTACAGGACCCCTGCAACTGCTCTTTCATAACCAGCACCCTCTCCCAAAGGCAGCACAGCAACAGTCACAGCACTCAGTGCACAGCTGCCCAGCAGCATCTTTCTTCTAAAGAGTATGTTAAGGTTTTATTTTCTGTTGGGAAGCCTGCAATGCTCCACAGAGGCCCTGCCTGCAGAACCAGGCAGTGGATGCACATCTGATGAAAGACACCAAGCTCTGGGTGGCAAGTCAAGGAAGGCCATTCACAAAGCCACCTTCAGCAAGGGGCACGTGGCGAGCAGAGAGAAACAGGTCCTTTAACTTAAAGCTCTTAAGAGAAAGCTGGGTATGGCCCTCAAAACAAGGGCACAGTGTTCTAGGAGGGCAGCATTTCTTTGCAGAGGGCACACTAGATGAAGATCACAGTGCTCTTTGGAGAACTAGAAGCTCAACTCAGTAGTCAAAGACAGGGTTTGCAACTCTGCTGTAACCACACCAGTTGTAGCCTTCTGAGTTCAGCTGGGCAAATCCTGAGGATGAAACACTCAATCTGGAAAACTCAGAGACACGCTGAGCATTGAGGATCCTTCAAGAGAGGAGCTCCTGCCCTCCAGCTTCTCAGAGGACTGGAAAACCCTGCTTATGTCTGGCCTCAGACCCTCAGAGGCAGCAGAGTAGAAGCAATGAGCACCAACTGGGAATCCTGGCTCCTGTCCCCAGCTCTGCTCCATATTCCCTTCCTGTCTTTGGTTAAGTCACTTCCTTTCACTCCTCCCCCCCAGCCTCTGTTTTGGAGGTAAAAAAAATTAAAGCCCTTGCTTCTGCAGTGTGTTTCAAACCTGTTCTGTGCTGTGCCTGGGCCCAGGAGATTGCTGTGGCCAGAGGCTCTGGGGCACCCAGTGTGCAGGAGCCACAGACCCCAGGGGAGCCTGGCATTTTTTGTGCTTACACTTTGAAAAGCACAGAGCCTGTAAACAGTCAGTGCTGTGGAGCATCTTCTGCACAAACCATAGCTGGGCCTGGAGCAGCTGAGGGAGGAAAAAGCAAGCTGCTCATCTGAGCTGTGGCAGAAGGAGCAGAGCAACCCCACAGAGCACTGCTCTGGACAGCCTGCCTGCGAGGAGGTGGCCCTCAAACCAGTAGTAGCAAGGGTGGGGAAGATACAGCAACAGGAGAAGCAGGGTTAGAAGGGGGGAAAAAACCAAGCAAACAAACAAAACAAAACTGCAAAAAAAACAACAACCCAACCAGCAGCCTGGAGAAGCCTGAGGAGCACAGCTCTCCTGCTCCCTAGCAGACCCATCCTGTGGCCTCCCACATACCAAGACCAGTAGGCACAGGCAGGAACAAGGAGCACTCTGTGGTTTTGCTCAGTATTTCAGGCCATCTCTCACACAGGAGGAGCTCTGCTTTGCTTTCCAAGGCTTGCCCTCTCTGGCATGGATCACAAACCTGGCTGCTGGCCCAGGACTTGGCTCCAGCAGTGCTCCTCACCAAACAGGGTGACGCCCCACCCCTGGGCACAGTGCACAGCCCAGTCCTAAAGCCATCTTGAAGCTATTACCCAGCATCAGAAGAGGTTCTCCATCATCCCACTCTGGGATTCAAGGCATCTTGAGTGGCAGCTGAAAAACCCAACACCCAAACACAGCTCCTGCTCTTGGGGGAAGAAAAACCCAGTGACCAAAATGCTGTTTGCTCCAGCTGAAGCTGGCAGACAGTCTGCCCACACTGGAGAAGTGCTGTCTCCCAGAGATGCCCAGGCGTAGCCAGGCTGTTCCTAACTATGGACAAGGTGCCCAGGTGAAGGCACTGCCCTCCCATCATGGAGGAGGCATCATGGAAAGGGGCTGGAAACCACTGCCTGGTCACATCCACCTGGCAATCCAGCAAGGACACCAAGATACACTTCTGCCCAGACACCAGGAGCTGTCAAAGAACTGAACCATGTTTCCAGAAAGAGTTGAACAAGTGGGAAGCAGCCTCTCATCCCCCTGGCTGTGCCCAGAGCAGAGCAGGAGCCTGTGCAGGGTTCCTGCAGCCCATCATCCTGACACTGCTTTCCCCAGTGGAGAGTTGCTGCATGGCATCAAGGCAGCCCTGCCCATTTTGGAGCCATGTGTCCCCAACAGCCCATCCCACACCTTGGCAGAGGGGCAGCAGGAGCATCAGGTCAGGGCCCAAGCAAGCAGGACTTGGAGGCAATCAGGATGCCCAACAGCAGCACATCCATTGCCAAGGCTTGGTCCAGGCTTCAGATAGCCATGCCAAGGTGCCCCATTCTCCCTCTTCCTCCCACTCCAGGGGCCAGGCTGTCCAGGGCACCAACAAGCACTGATCTGCTGGCCAAGGACATGGGGAGGAGCAGGGCTCCTGGCAAGCTGCCCCTCCAAACTGTAGCTCTCCCTTAAATCAAAAGCAGGTGCCAGTGACACTAACTGCTTCCTTTATGCTGGCTCCTGCCAAGCACAGCCCTGTGGCAACTGCAAACACCATTGTGAATTGGTCCCAATTAGAACAAAATCCATCACCCTCTCCACCTTTGAGTTTCAAAGAAAATCAGGTAGGAAGAACACAAAACCAGCTCCCTGTTCCCAGGAAGGACCTGGTGCCAAGCAGATGACCTGGAACAGGCACCATGGAAGGAGGAAGGGTGCCTCTCATCCATGCCACGTGGTTTGGCTGGTGCTGCCCTCCTGGAAGAGAGTAAAATACAGCAACAAAAACCATCCCCACCAATAAACAGCTCCTGGGTACCTTCCACTCAGGCCTGTCAGGGGTGGTGGTCACAGAAAGGAAGACAAACCAGATCAGCAAAGACCAACCCACTGAAAAGCAATGCACAACTTTGACACAGAAGTCGTGGAGAACTGAGGAGGATCGTGTCCACCCTCACCCACCACACAGAGCTGCTGGAGATGCACCACACAGAAGAAGCAAAGCAGCCACAACGCTTCCCAGGCCCCTCACTCCAAGATGGGTGTATTTTTCCACAGCTCCAGTTCTTTGAGAAATCTCACAGGGTGGTTAAATCTCACACAAAGTCAGAATTCACAGCTCCCACCAAGGTCTGGGAACTCAGCACCACACAGGAGATCACCAAAAAATGCATCTGCCAGTCAACACCATCCTGAGAGGGACAGAGAGAGATGAGTGACACCGAGTCCTGACTTGCATTAGGTTCTGATTTTCCAGAAGAGTCATGCTGGCAATCCTCCTTGCACTTGGCTGATACAGCTTAAATAACACTGACAAAATATTGCTGCATCTGTACATCACATTGCTGTGCTATCCCTACCCTGCATTGTATCACACATCCAGGCATCTGTACCATGTTTCCTCTTAAAAATGCCAAAAGTAGCCACAAACACAGCACAGCTCTCCTATGTGGTCCCCCCACACTGTGTCCAGGGCACTGGCACGATGCTTTTGGGTCCTTGCCAAAAGAACAACAGCCCAAGGGAAATGACATTTGCAGGGCAAGCTCTGGACTTCTGCTTGGCTCAGGCTGTGGGGTCAGCCAGCATCCCTGGGAGGAGGCACAGACAGGAGCTCAGGAGCAGAGCCACAGGTGGAGCAGCCCCCTGATGTATTCTCAGGCAGGAACAGCAAACTTGTGCTTTTCCACAGAGGACTTACACCCCCAGAAGAGACTGACTTGGGAGATGTGTCAGTCAGGGTATTTAAAACTGTATGGAGCCCTAAGGAATTCAGAGCTGGAAGCCAGCCTGTGCCATCCTCAGGAAATGGGCAGATTAAAACCTATTGCAGCAGCACATCTGAACCTCTGGGGGACACAGGCACATCTTCCATGGCTAAGAACTTTCCCTCCCAGAAGTGTGGCAAAATTACCTGAGACAGGGCAAAGAAGGGCTGTTCTGATGCCAGTTCAGGGCTGAACTGGACACTGCCAACAAGGGATGAGACCAGAAGAGACAGAAAACAATCCCAGGACACATCTTCTCCTTAGGGCCCTGAAACCAGCTAAAGACAACTGGGCTAACAAAGAGCAGCGCTTCTATAGCAGTGAGAAAGCCACTGGCTGGGACACTGCAGATGCTCCCTACAGAAGGAACCAAGGACCTCTCCTCCAGCTCCTGCTTGCTCCCTGCTGCATCCCTCCACACAGCAAGTGCTGCCAGCAGGAAAAGTGTTCACTGTGTTCAGCAGGAGACAACTGCAGCAGTGAGAAGGAAAAGCAAAGTTTTTTCCCCCCAAGTATGGAGGACACAATGCCAGCTGGGCTGACAACTTGATAGAAAAGTGAAAGGCTGACTTGAGCTCAGACCTCAGAAACTCCAGGCCAGCACAAGCAAGGTCCACAGCTCGTGGGCTGAAGTCAGCCTGCAGCTAAAGTGCAACTTCAGTGCATCCCCATCAGCTGCCCTGGAGCAGCACAGCCCAGTGAGCTCAGCATGTCCAGCCCTGCGATGGCCCAGGAGCTTCCTGCAGTGGTCTGTCCCCTCTGTCACACAGTCACCTCCAACAGGGACATGGTGAAATGCAAAAGGGTTCGAAAGGACAAAACACAACTACTCCACTTTCTTCAACTGAGTAACAACTGTGGTTTCTAGTTTCCAAGTCCCCTTTCCCTTAGTGGCTGACATTTATTTCTTCCCATGGCTGGGGTCTAGAAAGAGGAAAGAGACTTTCAGGTGCAGGGGGACATGGTAACACCTACAACACTGCACAGGAAACACCACGACATGGATTTTCTGGGTAATGAAGATGCAAGTCAGAGGGTGGTGGGGAGGGACCTAACACACCCTCTGCCCTGCTAAAATGGCAACACTCACGTTAAAAAAACAAACGCGAAAGGTTCTGAAGCATTTAGGTTGTGAATGCTTTGGAAAAAGTCCCCGATGAAGCAGACAGCTGTTGTAGAGGCAGCACACTGATAATGCTCATCCTTCCACCAAGGAGAATCAGGCAACAATGTCGACCTGGAGATTTTTGCACTAGTCCCAGCTCTGGGTGTGTATTACACACCCACGTGTGCTGGCAGCCTGCACCATCGCAGGCACCAGAGCCGAAGGAGGTCTTGCTCCAGCACCAGCACAGCCTCCCCACATGACCTTGGGCAAATCACTTCCTCGGGGACTCACTGTTCTGCCACCCAAGCAGCAAAGCAAGGCACACACACATTCCCCGTGTGTGACTGACGGACGGACGGACGGAGGGAAGGAGCTGCATGTCATCACTGAGTGCCTGGCATGAAACAGCATTTGGGCAGGGGAACGAGCGGGAGCCACATTTGCAGCACGGACCCTGCAGGTCAAGAGCAAGCAACTAAGGCTCCTGTAGCCCCGCTCTGCAGCCAGAGGTGTGTGCTGTGCTCCGTGCCACGCCGCGGGCAGCCCCTTTGCCCGGCCCAGCCAGGGCACAAGCACCCGATGCCGCAGCCCGACACCGTCCAGCGGCGCTGCCCCCGAGGCGCACACCACCACCACAGCCTGCCCTGTCATGTAGCATTACTTATGCGCTCAGATATGCATCCTTCTCGCATTTCTATTCCAGCAAGTGGTTGCTAGCAGAGCGGGGCTAGGACAAGTTCACCACCTGCTAAAGACACGTCCTCAGTACAACGCAGGAGAGGTTTTGTTACATCGGCTCCTTTCTGCGGGCAAGGAAAACGTGTACGCACAGTGCTTCCCCCCTTTTTCTTCCAGGCCAACCGCATGCCTGGTTTACCTCAAGAGGGAACCGAAGCCCATCGAGTAGGACACCGCAAAGAGAGGGGAGAGGTCTTCCCGGACACTTGGGATGGGCTCCTACAGCAGCGTTTGTTTAAACACCACGTGAAATGTGGCGAATTCCAACCCTCCCTGGGGCTTTAAGAGCACAGATACGTATTGCAAAATCCAAAGCAGCTCCGGCAAAACCAGACGCAACACGAGTAAGTTCTTTACACCTACAGAGGAGCCCCACTCGGGGCACTTTGGTTCTCGAGGAATCGCCTGTGGCCGCGGCAGTGAGTGACAAGGACCCGGGAGGAGCGGCTCCGAGCACAGCGGGAAGGGTCCCGCGGGCCGGGGGCAACGTCCAAGGCGAGCGGGGGCACTGACAGCGCATCCCCGGGCTCGGCGGGCGGGTCGAGCCGACACCGCCGCCGTCCCCCCGCCAACTTACGGCCGCCCCCGGGATCGGTGGCCCGGCGGCGGGCCCGGGGTCCGCGCTCGGACGGCCCGGCCCGGGTGACAGCCCCGAGGCGG
>VXBA01004700.1:260094-270406 GCA_013399895.1 Serilophus lunatus
TGCCCGTTTGTGGGGCCGGTTGGGGTGCCCGGTTGTGGGGCCGGTTGTGGTGCCCGTTGCGGTGCCCGTTGCGGTGCCCGGTTGCAGTGCCTGGTTGCGGTGCCCGGTTACGGGGCCGGTTGCNGGTTGCGGTGCCCGGTTGCAGTGCCCGGTTGCGGTGCCTGGTTGCAGTGCCCGGTTGCGGTGCCCGGTTGCAGTGCCCGGTTGCGGTGCCTGGTTGCAGTGCCCGGTTGCGGTGCCCGGTTGCAGTGCCCGGTTGCGGTGCCTGGTTGCAGTGCCCGGTTGCGGTGCCCGGTTGCGGGGCTGGTTGCGGTGCCCGTTTGAGGGACCCAGTTGCGGTGCCCGGTTGCGGGGCCGGTTGCGGGGCCGATTGCGGTGCCCAGTGGCGCCACCTGCCGGGAGCCGCGGGCAGCGCCCCGGGTCCCCCCTGCGGGGGCTGCGGGCGGGACGCGGGCCCGGCTCCCACCGCCCCCAGAGCGTCCCCCTGCGCTCCTGCACTGGAGCTGGGCCGAAACCCAGCAGAAAACACGCTGCCTTACTGTATTTCCCCTGCTTCCTCCCTCAGAGGACGCGAAGGGGACGCGGGCATCTCCGGGGCTGTGCGCGACAGAACAGCGTGTGCGCAGCAGAAGGGGATGTTTTAATTAAGAAGCAAAGGATAGACCGCGGCTCCGGTGACAAACGCCAAACAGAGCTTCAACATCCAGGCGCAGAAGCAAGGAAATGGATTTCTCCGGCATGCAATACATCTTCATCTCTGCCCGAGAACACAAGGAAGTAAACAAACCCTCCATCCCTGCCAGCAGCAGTGGTGTACAGCTGGCACCTCAACCAGAGAATCACAGAACCAATTAGATTGGAAAAGACCTCTGAGATCGTGAGTCCAACCTGTGAACACCACCACGGCAATTAGACCATGGCACCAAGTGCCATGTCCTGTCTTTCCTTAAACACCTCCAGGGCCGGTGGCTCCACCCCCTCCCTGGGCAGTCCATTCGCCCTTTCAAGCCTAATCACCCTTTCTCTGAAGAAATTCCTCCAAACTAAACCACCCCTGGCACAGCTAAAGGCTGTGTCCTTTAGTCCATCAGATCATGCCTTCCTGCACAGATGGCCCTTCCTGAACACCTGTGGTAGGGTGCCTTAATGCACTGTACAATAAGGGGTAGACACCAAGAAACAAGTGATGACCCCAGTGGGAGGCAATACCAGGGCTGCAGGAGGGCTGCACGTCTGCCCACGGGTACCAAGGGCAGAATGCACCTGTTGGCATCATTGCTGCATGGCTGAGCTTTAGGGGACTTGAGCCAGGGTGGCTGATCATTCCTTCCATATAGGCCTGCAGGTAGGAATCCATTTTGGTAGTGGAGCCCTGACAATTTTGCTGCTAAATCATGCCCAGAAGTTTGAGATGAGATGAGATGAGCCCTGCTGCAGGCAGTCCTGTGTCGTGCTGTTCAGTCCATTTTCTTTCTGCCCTCTGTATGTACCCTGGACTCACAAGTGCTCCTTTTGTGGCAGACTTTCAGAGTCTCAGACAGGACTCACTCTACAGATTGCAAAGAGTCAAAACAGGGATCTCAAACCTCACTGTCCTTTTGAATGGAAGAAGTTGTATTGAGTGCCTGAATCAAAGAATGTCTACAGTTTGTGCCAAATGCAGTCCAGCCACCCAAGAGATGTCTTCTCTGGCTCTATTTGAATATTGTGCCTCTTCTGAAACCTGGTATCCAGCTAAGAATGACCATTTAGTTACAGCTTGTATTTTGGGGCTGATGCTGCATTCTGACAGTGTCATTGTACCAGGGATGTCCTGGGGACTGACAGGGCTGCCCTGCTACCCTCCACCAGGCCTGGCCAGCCTGCATTTTTCTCTGCTGAGATATTGCTGCCAGGTGCAGGATGGCAGGTGTGTGCAGGAGCTGCTGGCACCACCTGTGGCTCCTCATACCACTGGCCCTGCAGAACAAAGGTGGGTGGGCCCAGGAGATCCCTTTACCCTTGGGGCACTTCTCAGTGGGCTTGCCTGGGAGCTGGGGAGTGCTGACCTGGGCTCTGTCCTCCTTTGTCCCTGACAGCACAGTGAAAATCCACATCTGCATGGTGCTGCTGAAGCATCCTCTCCCTGTCATGAAATATTCATGCCCGACTCGGAGAGGGCTCCAGCACAGCACAGCAAATCTGTGTCTCTCTCTGCAGACAGGCAATCTGTGCTGCAGAGTGTGGCCATGTGCTCTGCTGGGAGGTCAAGCCAGATCCAGACAGCTGATCTCTGTCTTTGAGGAAATAAAACAGAGATGAAAAGAAGTACCAAAACCCCAGGAGGTGCTTTTGAGACTTAACCCTTTCCAAGCTGAGAAGCATTGGCAGAATCTGCAGTGAGCAGCTTAGAAGAGCTGGGTCTAGAGAGCAGCCCAGATGCTGAAGTCCTTTCTCAAGCTAGGAAGATTGTTCCCAAGCCTGGGAGCCTTGGTTGGAACGGACTCTGCTGCTGTTGGATGTGCTGGTTTAAGTCTGCCTGATGCTAGTGTGGCTGTGCTTCTCCTGGCACTATTGAAAGCTGCCTTGATTTCACTGTATTTGCTCTGCAGAGTGCAAGTTCTTGCAAGAATGTCATGGTGGAGTACTCACTTTCCTTTGGGGACAGAGGAGCATAAAAAGTCTTGGGTCTCACACATTACATCTCTTTGATTTTATTTAGTTAGTTTGTTAGTTAATGTTCACAACATTTTTGAGCCTCCTCCCCATGTATGGTTAAGATGTCAGACAGTGAAAGTAATACATTGCTTCAATTATAGACAGACTGCTCCACTCCAGGGAAAGTTTCTGAGCTGGGATGTGGGGAGGTGGGACCCCCTCAGTGACCTTCATGAGCCCCGTTGTGTTGTGGGGACCTCACCTCCCTGGATGGCTCTGGAGCAGAGTGAAGTGCTGCACAGGGAGCTCTCTGGGCAGGTGTTAAGGTGAGAAGAGGATTTGGCACTTGGGCACACAATGCAGGTGGTGTTTGAGCAGCCTGGCTGGGCTGGTGGATGCAACTGGTTCATTTGTTCTTCCCTGTTCATCCCCCTGATAATCCGATTTACATTCCCTTTTCTTCCCTTGGATCCTGCTGTTACCATGGGAACTATGTTCACAGTTGCTATTCATTGGCTTCTGGAAAAACTCCTTTTTCCCTTTCCCCCCCCATCTCTTTCCCCTTTTCCATCTTGGACACAGAGCTGTGGCTGTCAGAGGATGGGGGAGCTCACAAGGCATCTGATAACTGGGATAAAGGCAGTGGATAGAGGGAGGAACTGGGGAAATATGGCAAGACTGTTAAGTGTTAGGTGAAGTAATTCAGCTCATACAGGCTTTAGCTTGGTCTTTTCTTCACATCAAAGGGAGTCCTGGACATGTGAGTCCAGAAGTCTTCTCGCTCACCCCAAGGATCTCTGAGCCCAGGAAGCCAGCACCAGGCTGGCACATGCTGTGCTCTTCCTTGTAGCTGAGAGATGTCCTGCCTGTTTCTGCAGGAAAGCTGCTGTGGTGATGGTGATGGTTGCACAGGAGGTGCTGCTCCAGGCTCTTCTCCACTGTCACTTCCTTGTTGCCTTTTACTTTGCTCAGAAAATTGTTGTTTTGGCCTTAGAGTTGCACAGGAGGCTGAAAACAACTGCAGTGCTGCATTTTAAAGAATTGTCATTTGTTTGCTTCTTTCTCCCTTAAGTAATTGTGCCTTGGGGTATTCCAGTACAACATATTCATTCGAATTGGGCAACAGTTTGCACTGGAAGGAGGAAGGGGCAGTGGCTGAGGGGAGGAGCAAAATTTCAGCAGTGGAGGACCACAGCTCTGGAATTTAATTGAGACAAAACTGCTACACTTTTCTTGGACATGAATCTGAGTGGGAGGTGTTTGTTACTGCCAATGCAGTTCTCACACCCAGTTCTTCCCCACGAGGTTGAACTGTTAAGCATTGACAGTGCATCTGTCAAGTTTGGCTCTAGAAACCAAATGTTCTTCAAAATAAAGAGAGAAATATGCTGTGCTTGCCTTTCATCTACCAAGCCACCCAGCTCCCAGTACCATGGAGAGAAGCCACGTGGAGCTGCCCATGCAGGTGGCCCAAGAGTGGCCCTGTAAAAGGCATCTCAGTGTGAAAGGTGCAGCAGGCTGAGGAACAAGAAGTTCCCCAAGGATGGCAAGGGTTGGTGAAAGGATGGCACAGTGTCAGGCTCGTTCCTACTGACAATACAAGGCTGCAAGGAAGGGTCATGCAGGAGATTTCCAAGAAGGGCTCTTCCCAATATTTTATTTCCCTCTCTCACTTTGTCTTTTCTTTTTTAAAACTGCATTTCTATCCTACCACTTCATATCCTACCATGGTAGCCACCCCAGGCTTGGAGCAAACAGTGAGCCTGCTTCCTCAGAAAGATCCTGCACCCAGCAAATGGCACAGGGATCACCACGGACCACAAGCACTAGGAGAGGACTTCCCAGGAAAGACAGGACCATGATCTTCCTCCAAGATCACAAAAGCTTTTCATCAGAGGAAGGAAAAAGAAATAGGAAGGCCAATGCAGCCACCACACTTGACTCCCTTTAATTAGTAACCATCTGGCTTTGAGAAGAGCTGTCAACCAACGTGGAGCATTTGGCAAACTTCCTCAGCTGCTGCTCTCCTAACGTCAGCTCTTGGAAGTGCATTAAGCCCCAAGATGCCAGAAGAAAAGGAAAAGAAAAGCAAAAGGGAGAGCACAAGAGTGAAAAGGAAGAGCAAGAATGCAGTATGACCCAGTGGGCAGAGCAAGACATTCCCTGGCTCCACTCTGGATCAGGGAGTGAAGTGCAAACACTGCTGGCCATCCAATAGCCAGGACACCACACAGCCAGCCACGTGGGAGGAACTGCAAGACTTAGAGCACCACATTTCAAACAAGCCATTGCAAATCCCTCAACATTTTCCAGAATTCTGGCTGCTCAACTCAGTGTTCTGGCCAAATTCCAACTTTGTCAGTGACTTTCTATCTTCCAAAATTCCCTCGCTTTAATTTCTTTGTCCCAAGTTCTGTGTGATGGTGCTGTGTGGCTGCTGCTCCAGCAGAGTGTTCATCCTCCAGGAGAGACATGGACAATCTTACAAATCTAATTCATTTTGTTTGGCAGACAGGAGCTGCATCACTCTTTCTCCCCCAACAGCATCACACACACATGGACCACTACCTTCTTTCCTCACAGATGCATTAAAATTCTGCAGTACCCTCTCCTAAGCAGATGCATCACACCACACCCCCTCTATCACTTCCCATACATTGCTCCACCTTCCCATGAGGCAGCTCCTTTCTTCAGGCCATGGCCATGGGCTTCTGGCACAGCTAAAGGGGATGATCCCCTTGTTAAATAGATTAGTTCCCTGCTACAAAGAGGAAAGTTGTCATTTCCAAATATTTTTCTGCAGATCTGTCCTGTGTCTTATGTTGCAAGAGTAGCAGAGCAGCAGAGTTGTAATCTCACTGACTCCCAACCTGTGAGAAAAAAGCAAGCATAAAACTTCTTATTAGAGTATCTAAAACCCCCAAGAGCTGCACATGATTAGACATCTCACATGTCTCCAGAGGGGCAGATGAGCAGGTTTCAGCTGCCCTGATCTACACAGAGGTGTGAAATATCCTCCCTTGCTGTCCTAGTAGCTGCACTAGACTTTTGCTTGGCTGGGATGCCCGCTGCTGGTGGGGCAGCAGGAGCTCAGGAACATTCTCACACCCACGTTTTGCAGAGGGTGAGTGCATTGGTCTGATGCTCTGAGGTCTGAAAATCCCCATGCCAGCAAGAGGGTGATGCCAGCCAGGCCAGAGAGAAATACTGATGGGCCACCAGGCCTGAACCATCTCTTCTTGAGTCACAACACAGCCAATTTACATCAAGGAACCAAACACAAAAGGGTATAAATACCCTTATTCTTTTCAGGTTTTCAGCTGAGGAAAAAAAGCTTTTCCTTGACACTGTGCACTCCACTGGAAGCCAAGGGAGCCTCTGAACAAAACTTCCCTCTTTCACGCCTCTCCTCCAAAGCCTTTCTTCCTTGTCCATTAGCATTATGCAAAGTGCCCAACTGCTGATGCCAATGAGACTTCAGGCAGAAATCCATCTATTTCTCCCCTCTAGCTCTTAATTAACATGTGGACTTTGATTACATTTCCCGTTTTCATGACAAAATATGTCTCTGTCCTGAACTTGCCCCTCCCTGGGAGCTCTTAATGATGATCACCATCATCTGTCTACCCTGGGAGTGAGACAGGGGGGATCTTCCTCCCACATGACCCCATCCCACTCAGCCCCTGGTCACTCAGTCCTTGGAGAGCCACATCCTCTGGTTCTGTGCCAATGGGGAGGGGTGACAGCAGTACTAACAGGTTGGCACGATATATTGCCAGGGCTGGATAGTGCCTGAAGGCTTTGGCTGAAGTGAAAGACATTGCAATTCAAGGGTGCACGCAGAAATAAAGCCAATTTGGGGAGGTGTTAGGGATTCTCTTGTTTGCAAAGGTAAGGATGGGCCCCCTTCTGCTGAAGCTCTATCCCCACTATCTATAAATCAACCATTTCCTAGGAGAAAGTGAAAACTGAGTAATAGTCCCTATCCATCCTGATGGGATCAGTCAAGAAGCTGATACAATTTCCCCAAGCATGGTCCTTGTACAGTCAGGTTTTCACAATCTGTGGAGGGGGGAAAGGCAAGTCCTGCACTACATTGATCCTGTGTTTGCAAACTCAGAATCAGCCCTTAGATTGACTATTTTATCTGAATGGGCAAAATTCACCAGGCAGCTGGTGGCTTTGTCCACTCACAAAGGTCCAGCAAATGAGGTTTTTCCTTAATTGTAACTTGACTTCTCAGACTTTGAGTGCTCCTAGAAGACAATCTCCATCCCTCCCAGCAGCAAACAGTAAGGTAATGCTGCACCGAATACCAAGCTATGCCATGTTTGCTTTCCTTTGCAGACAGACAGAAGTCACAGCACTGCACACCTCTTGCATTGCCGAGTTGTGAAGAATTAGCAAAACCACACGGAGCAGACATGACATCAGACTCCTGGGACAGAGACAATAGGGGCAGCATCGAGGCCATCACAACACAAACGACTGAAAATATGGCCCAAACAGTCCACAATGCAAGGACTGCATGGTCCAAATGTACAGCTAAGTGCATCGTGCATAATTTGGGCAGAAAGAAGAGCTCCCAGCAGAGCCCCATGCAAGGAAAGCAAGCATGCCACGAGCACAGGCAGTGTGTCTGCTGCCTGCACAAACCCCTGTTCCTCTGCACAGCCACACAGGGCAAGAAAACCGAGTTAATTGCCTAAGCAAGAGAGTGTTGATAAGTGTGGCAGAAGGGAGACGATGCCCCTTTAAATGTGACTAAAGTGTTGTCAATGGATCTGCCATGGTAGAGGAGTTAATCCCCCCCAAGTCCCTCTCAGCCACTGTGATGGGATAATTAGATGCGAGGGCTCAGCACAGATGATGCTCCAGTCGCTTAGCAACTAATGGTTTCCATGGAAACAGCAAAGCACAGCCTTCGGAGCAGCAAGTGAGCAGTGCAGCAGGGCAGGGAAGGATGCCTTAAACTCCTGCACTGATCCGCTCCTTCAGAATCACTGAGAGGCCTCGAGGTATTAGGGGAATGAGAAGGGGGTGCCTTAAAGATACAATATCCCTGTTTCAAGCAGCAGCAATAAAAGAAGGGTTTTTTTAGGGTCCTCCTAATCTCAGTGACTCTCCACTAGCTGGACAATCAAGGCTGAATCCTGCAGAGTGGTCTTAAGCAGAGGCTTATGCCCCACCCGTGATGGTCAATAACCTGAAGTCTGGTACCTTCTATATTTTCCAAATCTGAACATCTTCCTCTCCAGACAACGGGCACTACAACCCTGGCATTGAAGTGGAGACGCTGGCAGAGTGTAAGTGCAGCAGGGCTTGTGTCCCTGTCCCTGTCAGGGCTCTGGGCTGGGCTGTGGGGGTGCTGCTCCTTCCCCAGCTGCTCCTGGTTTTATGGAGCAGCACCCATTCCTCCAATTCTGCTGCTCCAGGTCTAAGGGCATGTACTGCCCAGGAACCTGCTTTCCTTGCAGTTTTCCATTGGATTTTAGCGAGGTTGGTGCTGCTGCCCAGCCTGTCCTGGGGGTGCCTGTCCTGGCTCTGTTCAGTGTACCATCAGTGAGGGCAGCCACTCTCTGGTGTGGAGGCTGGGACAGTCTCTGCTGCTTGGCTGAGAGTGCCCAAAAATGTGCTTAGCACGTGACTGCTCCCTCCTCTCCTTCCCCCCACCTCCTGCTGCGGCCCTGGCTCGGGAGGCACTTGGCTTGGCAGCTGCTTGGCTGGTTCAGGGCAGCCGGCATCAGTGTTATCTGCTGGGGCTTTTTTTTCCCCAGTTTCCATTCATGACTGTGGTCCAGAAGCATCTTATTTCACTAAAAGAGGGCTGGAGGGATGTTGGGCTTCAGCACAATCCCCCACCCTGGCTGCAAGTGCAAGCCTGAACTGGTCAAGGCCAGTTTGGACCAGTTTAGACTGACTGCGTGCATCAGTCAAAGCCACCGACTCACTGCCCGCCGTGCCTCCCCCTCCCCCCAAACCTGGGGGATGCTGCTGGTGAGGACCAGGAGAGATGGAGCATCCTGCCTGGGGGAGCCTCAGCCTGCACAGGGGGGCAGTTCAGCCACTGGAATCCTGTCCTGATCCACCCAGCACTTCAGGAAGGTGCCAGAGCAGACACACCAAAAAAGTTGTAGGCCATTTCAAACTCTGTCCCCGATGGCATTCAAAGGGGGAAATCAAAGGCGAGTGCCGTGCTTTGTTCCGTGGGGGAGCGGCACGAAAGGTGAGCCTGGCAGAACCAGTTGCTTCAATCGGCCGCCAGCTCACCTTTGAAGTGGTTTTAAAAATCAGGGAGGAGGGGCAGAGACCCAAGTTCAGCTCTTTTACTGCAACTTCACAGAATTTGAGGATGTGGGGGGTAAGAGGCTGCCTTTGCCCCACCAGAAAATTAGTGTTTCCATTCAGAGAGAAGAGAATATGATGAACAAGAAGGGCTGTGATTCTCATCAGGTACATGGGTGGTGTTCTCGCATCCCAAGGAGGTTCTGAACCATTACAATGACAGCAGCATCTGCCTCTAAGTGGGCACCCTGACACAGCCCCTGGGCCTGTGCTGCTGGAGCAACCATCTCTCCCCAGCCAGAAGCCTTCTCTCTGTCTCGTGTTCCCTATCCTCGAGTCCATACTTTCCCTCTCTGTAACAGAAAAGACTGCTTTTAATCCCAGCCCACATAAACTCCTTGGAGCTCTTCCTACACCAGAGCCACTCTGCAGCTCAGGGAACTGAAGCAATGCCAACACAGTGTGAATGGCCCTGTGCAAGGACAAGCCAGGCACCTACTGCACACCCTGTCCTGGGAAGAGGGGAAAAAGAACCAATTAATTGGAAATTAATTTCTGTTCTACTACAGATAAAAAATATATATGAACCCCAGAGTTTATTGGCATGACTTCAGCACCCTTAAGCGAGTTAATTTCTGAAGTACCAAAGGTTATGTGGGCAACTGAGGTGTCTATGTGAGGGTGCACACAGATAATCACAAGCTTAATGGATTACCATGAGCCTCAGCTGAGGCACACAGCGCTGTGTGTGAGTTTGCAACTTTGTGGTGCACCAAGTCAAGTGATACGTGGTATATTTTTAAACTGTAGTAGCCAGATTGTTTGCAACACATCCCAAATCAAATACCAGACTCCAGCTGCAGAAAAGAGCTTTTATTGAGGTGCACAGAGTTTTTGAGGAAAACAGCCAACTGAGCAGGTCCTGCTCCTGCCTGAAGGCTCTGATAGGGACCACATCAGTTCCTCCAGTGACTGAACTTGGTCCCCCATGAACGAAAAAGCGGTATGCCTTTAGTCATTTGTGTCTAGCAAAAGCAAGGGCATACTGATTGATACTCGTGGGATGCCCAACAAGTACTAAGCAAATCTTGATACAGTACAAACCATCATGCTATTGGAGGGACAACACTGAGCACCCCAGATCCTGGTCAAGAACCTTCCCTAATAAAACCAGCTCAGCGACACGAACAAACCAGGCAGTGCTGACCACAGAGCCTTCATGTCGGTGCCACACTGCTCAGCGTGCAGCTGAACACGGAGAAGGACTGAGGCTGAACCATCAGTGCCCGAGCAGCCATTTGGGCCAGATGTGGACAGCTGTGCAGCACCACAGCTGGCAGCCCCACAGCTGGCAGCGCCAGGGGACGGTCAGTGGGGCGGGCTGGGTCTC
>VXBA01004700.1:286646-298756 GCA_013399895.1 Serilophus lunatus
TGTGTGTGTGTGTGTGTGTGTGTGTGTGTGTGTGTGTCTGTGTGTGTGTGTGTGTGTCTGTCTGTGTGTGTATGTGTCTGTCTGTGTGTGTGTGTGTCTGTCTGTGTGTGTCTGTCTGTGTGTGTGTGTCTCTGTGTGTCTCTGTGTGTGTGTCGTGCATGCACCTCTTCTCCTCGGAGCCCAGAACGAAGGAGGGCACTTGCCTGTGGAGTTCCAGGTTTGGTTTTGCCGACCCCTGTGGTCATTATCGCCATCTCTGTGACTACAGGATGTGCCAACACAGCCCTTCTTTCCCTCTACTCAGCATTCAGCGTTGCCTTTTCTAAAGTTTTGAAACTATAAACAGAACCTTTTTGTCAAGTCTCACTTTATGGTTTTTGGACTCTGCTACAGAGAACAGACAGGCGGTTTTAACAAACGGCCTATGACAGACAGACACAGGCATAGCTCAAAGCACAGATCTTCTGCCTCTCCAGTTCTGTTCCACCTTCCCCTGAATCCAAACACGAACCCAATACACCTCCCACCAGCTGAAATTGCACCTTTTCTGTAAGTCAGGGCCTCATATGCAAAGGCAACAGCACCTCAGCTCTATTCTGCAATCATCTTCACCAGAGGTGGGGCACAGAGGTGATGTTCCAAGTTACTTCCTAACATTTAAGATGGTTCTTTGCTGCTTTCTCCCCACAGAAAAGTCACCTTGGTGACTTCTGTACTGCAACAGAGATAATTCTTGGTGGGCACTCTGCCACATGTAAGAAAAACAAAACCCAATTCACTACGTTAGTAGAGGCAAAATCCTCAGAACAAAAAAAAAATTACATCTCTATCCCATTGTGTTGTCAGATTCTTGTTGTGTTCCATTTACATCATGACTAACCAGGTCCATGAGAAAAACAAGAAAGTAACCACGAAATAAATAGATGCTGCCACTCGTGAGATTTCAGGGCGCTACAACTCGTCGTTTTTCCTGCCTTCTCCTCCAGCTTCTGTCTTCTTTTCTTTTTTGGACCCTGTGAAACGAAGCAAACTCAGTTACACACTGCAGTGGTTCTCACAGCAGGGAGAGCAGCCCTCAAAGAGCCCCTGACATTCAGAAGTTTTCCACCAAACTCTCAGCCTGTGGTACAGAGGTCAGGGGATGCTCTGGGGACTAACACACGGCTCCAAGGAGCTGAGGCTGTGACCTCCCTGCACCTGGTAACAGGAGCAGCAGAATGGACCTGTGCCAGTCCCACAGCCATGGACTGGCTGCAAACACAGGGACAGGGGCACAGAGCACCTGCACAGGCAGTGGTGCATTACACCTTCACTCTCAACAACACAAGCATAGGGACAGCAAGGAACCAAAATCCGTGCTCCTGTCTGCAGAGTGAACAATGGATCTGCAGTCAGGGGTTCTACCATTGCACTCCTGCAGCTAAAAATGCACCCAGCAGCCCACAGGCAGCTTCCACTTGCAGCTCCCAAGCTCCAGATCGTGAGTTCAGCATCTACCCACCAGAGTCTGATCCAGGCTCAGCATCTATTGCTGCTTTCTCTGCTGTAGGAGGTTCCTTGGCTGGATCAATATCCTCTGGTTTGCCTACATTTCAAGCAGAAAGAAATAAAAGTCAAGGGAAAATACACAAGAGACAAAGTGCAGAGAGAGTAGGTGAGTAGAGGTGATGTTAAACCAGCCAGCTGTGGTACCTCAGCAGGACTACAATAGTTCACTCTCACAGTGGATTGCTCTACATCACTCAGAAGAGCATCAAAAAATGCCTCTGAGTGCCAGGCTTTATGTCCCCAGAAGCCCTGGAGGCTGACTGGTTGCACAGGCTAGTGACCTTTGGAGCTGTGGCTATGAGCAGGATCCCTCAGGCTCAGGCCAGAGGAACTGGCAGGAATTCTGCTGACAAACAGCACTCCAGATTTAAAAGGACCAGGACACTCAGGACTTGAGAATCTTATAAATTTCAGAAAACTACAAGTCCTAGTGTCCCAACAGATTTTTTTTTCTGGGGTCCATCTGGGCCACAAACCTTTCTCATGAATAACTCATTTTACACCTTCATCTAGGACAGGACCTTGAGTACTTCCCTCTACACAGTTAACTACTCTCCTCCCTCCTTTAGCTCCCTTTCACTCAAGGCAGAGAGAAACAAGTACATACTAGGAGTTATACACACACTCCCAACCTGCTCCTTACCTTCTTGTTTCCCCTCCGTGGGAGGGATAGTTTTCTCAGTCTCAGGGGCTGCTGTAGCATTCTTGGCTGAATCAGTTTTTGTGGTGTTTTTCTCCCTTTTGGGTTTGGGTTTTGCAAACTTGGCCTTATTAAGGAGATACTGCACTTCCCTGTCAAGGGCTGCTATCTTGAGCTCTATATCTTTGGAGAGCAGCACAGGTTTCTCAGTAGGAGAGAGCTTGTTCTGTTCAGCCAGTGTCTCATTTTTCCAGATCTGTGGGACACAAGAGAAGAGGTGCTTTTGGAATGCATCTGGGTCACAGGAACTGCTGTATCTCACAGTATCTCAAAGTCACTGCCCCTGGTCTTTCTGCCTTACTCAAGCTCTGCTCCCTGCTACCCAGGCAAGACAAACACAGGACAAAGAGAAACAAAACTAAGCTGCTGCCTTTAAAAACCAGAGTCAGATCACTGGGCTCCACCACCACCCCAGAGACAACTCCACGTGCAATACAGGAACCACTATCCCCACTGGACATGCTGGGGTCATGCTGGGCATTAGGAAACACACAAAAAGTTTGCTGGGGGCATGAAAACAAAACAAGCACATTTTACTGTATAACCTTGAGTAAAAGTACAGGGGAGGAAACACAACCCAAACTGCCAGCCCACCATCCTCTAGAATCCCTCCATCCTTTAGTACCGTTGTTTCATTGATGGCTTTTTCCAGTGTACTCAGTTCCACTTCTGTGAATATCTGGTCAGACTCTGGAATCATTTGGGCTCCCCTGGAGAAAGAAGAAAACTCATTTTTGTTAAGCCAAGCAGATGGCACCTCAGCACTCTGTGGTTACAGCCCAGGAACACAAAAACATAACAACCACCATGGGGTGTGTGCAGCAGTGGACCCTTCCTGCCTCCCAGTGTGGACAGAGCTCACACGTGGTGCCTGTCCATGGGGCCCTGTAAACTTGGGCACAGGGAGCAGAGCTCTGCTCATCTTTTCTCAGGAAATGCCAGTGACTTTCAGACCACATTTGCATTCTGCTAGCAGCCTCATGTGATCAGCTGCACAACATCCCCTCCCAGCAGGCTGCTCTTACTTGAGGAAGATGGTGGAGTGGTTGAGCAGACTTTCCAGGGCAGCCAATCGTTCTGGCCACTTTCTCCTTTCCTCAACACGGAAAAAAAGGTTCCTACAAAGTTTTTTCAGCTCTGAAAGCCTGTCTTTCAGCTCCTGCAAATAGGGGAGATGAGAAAGGGTACAGTTAGTTTGACCTCTCTCTAATTCTGGCAACGGTGAGAGCAGACTGGTGTCCTGACAGCACACAGCAATACCTTTGTTGCAGCTGCATAGCCCTCCTCCTCCATCCAACTGGAGGCCTCAGTAAGCTTTTTGGAAATTTCTTCTCTCTGCTCCTCTGTTGAGACAAACTGATATTCCTCTTGGTAAAGCTTGTCCTGAAAAGGTCAGAGCAAATACTCCTGTCAAACACCACCAAGCTTGGAGGCATAAAGCAAACAGAACAGTGAGTGCAACTGGGCTGGGGTGCTGCCTGCCCCCTCCCACAGCCAGGAGCACAATGGGAATACACCAGGTATAGACACATGCACACTCCAAGTAAATGGGGTGAAGCTGCAACAGCCATCATTTCATATGCACTTAATACCAGTTGCTTCTTCTGCACAACAGTTCCCAAAAGGCTGTAACATCTTTACAGCCTGGGGGCAATTGTTCCATATCCAAAGTGCACATAAGGAATACTGGAAATCCAAAGTACAATGTGTTATACACACTGAAGGGAAGGTTTATTTTGTATGGAGGAAACCTGGGCCTGGGATGCCTAACAGTGTCAGAGAAAGTGACTGAAAGATGAAAGCTGGGTTCTTCAAATCAGCTTATCCCAGCTCAAACAACTCCCCTGCACTCAGATGAGCCAAAAGCTGTGCAAGACACTTCTACCAGCTGTCCCAGAGTTCTCATTTCTTTGTATCCCTGTCCTACCTGGGTCTCAAAGATGAATGACTCCAAGCTGTTGGCTGATTTTTCTCTTTCCTGTTTCTCTAGATCTCTGATCGTCAAGTCTTGGAGTCTAACACACAAAGAGAACAGAAATCAAAGGTAGCAATTGCCTTTGGATGAGCAGCACATCACACACAGCAGCTCCTGAGCAGCACCATGTGAGCCACCACCATTCCAAAGGAATCCACCGCCTTCATCCAGAGCTCTGACTTGGCAGAGCCATTTCAAACCTACTTTTTCATGGAGCTCTTCAGTTCATCTTCCACCAGGTCAGGCACATCATTTACATCTAGCTCCATGGTGATCTCATGGACAAGCTTCTGCTTCTTGGGTGCTTTGATCTTCTTCTCTTCCTCTGTTTTGGCAGCTGTGCTGTCACTGGAACTTTTGGGCGGTTCTTCCTCTTTTACAGTTTCACCATTTTCCTTGGGATCCTGTAACACAAAATGTATGTTCTCAGGCAAGGGAACAGGTGTTCAGATTCTGCCAACTTTTTTCTAAGGCAGGGTACTAACAGGGAAGGGAAAATTCCACTGAGGAAATGCCATTTCTCAAGCACAGAAATTAGTTCCGTTCCTTCAATCTGGTGCTCACCTGAGACTCTAATTTCTCCCCTTCTTCCCCTTTCTGTGATTCTGCTTTTGGAGAGGCAGTTTCTGCCTGGCCTGGAGACTGCTGTTTCTCTTCTCCCTGCTCTTCATGAGCACCTTCAGTACTGCTTTTCTGGTCTTGTTTCTCTCCCTGCTCATCTTTACCTGTTTCTGCCAGGCTCTCTTCCTCTTCCTGGTCATCACAGGCAAATAAAGGAGAAAGCAAAACAGTGTTTTAAACGTAGAAATTCCCTGCAAATGTTTCACAGAACAGATAATTCTACATAACTGCCACAGCAAGAAGCAGGAGCTCCCTCCTGCTGGCAATCCCCCTGGGCCTCACCTGAACAGAGTCTGTCAGGTTCTCCCCAGTCTCTGGTGTAGGGCCACCACCCCCAAACAGGCTTGAGATGGTGTTTCCAAGTTCTGACAATGGGAGACAAAAAGTCCACAATGTTATGTATCCAAAGGAGGAAGAAAGTCACCTTCAGCTCTCAGTCCTTCCCCTCACAACCCCAATGATTGCCAAGGAGCTCCCTTGGTGGGGTAGGTGAGCTCCACACACTCCAGACTCAATCCTTCTCTGACCTCCCTCTGTGTCCTTGCCTGCACAGACTGCAACCTCCCAAACCCAAAGAAACACGATGCTTGTAGTTATCTCAGCCACTACAGGTAACAAAACAGTCAGTGTGAATATCAAAGTTCAGCATTTACTTGTCAGTGTTGACTCCTCCTCCAGCTTGTCTTCCACCGAGGTTTCAAACACAGATTCCACCTTAAAAATAGGAGCTCAGGATTAATTCTAAGCAGGGATCATCCATACTGGAGAGAAGGACAGAACTGGAAAAGACATCAGCTGACAACCACCCAGTGGGTGATGCTTACCCGGTCAAGACTCAGTATTCCACTCTCATCCATGTTGAAGTGAGCTTTGATGCCTTTGGATTCATAATCTGAGTGCTTCTTGAAACTCTCCCCAACGCCTTTGAGCCTCACAGTAGTGAGATTGAGAGAACCAAAAACTCTGATAACAGAGAGACAACAGCAGAGAGAGAGAGAGAGCTCAGGACAACAGTGCAGTGGAGCAGCCAGCCCCTGCTCAGCCTGGCAGGGCTCTGTCTGCCAAAGCACACGCAGCTCACACAGGTGATGTGCCAGTGCCAGTGGGACACGTTTCCACAGGCACACTGCACTGCCAGCTCAGGGGCTGGGCTCAGCTCACCTCAGCTCCTCCTGGCTGAGGAAGGCCAGGTCCCCGTAGGTGACGTAGAACTCGAAGTCGTCGGTGTAGCGGTTGAAGGTGATCACCTTGCGCTGGGGGTACGGCGCCATGCGCTGGAACAAAACCCTCTTGTTGTGCTTCAAGCTCCGGGATTTATCGTCCTCCTCAACCTCACGAGTGAACTCCACCTGAACAGCAAACAGAAAATGGCACTCAGCAACTGCCAACTCCCTCTGTGACATCCACATCAGCAGCATTTGGCTGCTCTGCCTCATGCAGAAGTTGGGGGACAGGCAAACATCCCTCGGCCGATGCTTCCATATGCCTGGCTCCTTGGATAGTGCACTTCTACAGTACAGAACACTGTGGAAGAGATCTTGGCAAAGATCTCCAGTTTTCTTACCCTAAGGAAACCAACGGGTTCCAACCTGGACCATTTCTCCCAGCACAGCCCCATCTGCCCAAACCTCGCACCAGAGAAGGAAAACCAAGGGTTACCTGGATGGGAAACACGGCGGCATCTCGAACAATGAAGGGCTTCACCTTAAAGGCTTTGCTCAGAGCAGCTGCCTGGTAGACTGCACCCATAGCAGCAGCCTCATCAGCATTGATATTCTTGCCCAGTTCTTCTCTAGGAAGGGAAAAGCAACAGACATGAGGTTTGCAGCCTCTGCCACAAACAGCAGCTGGTCAGAAGGGGGCCTCACATACTCACTTGCCCACAGCTTTCAGCAGAACTTCCTGCACTTTGGGGACCCGTGTGGCACCTCCAACTAGAATCACTTGGTCAATTCCATCCTAGGGATTGGAAACAGTCACCTTGTCTTGAGAAAGCAATTTTGGAAAGCTAAGTTCAGGGCTTCCTTATGCTCCTTCACCGGTCACCACGCGCTGCTGTGGGTTCTGAGAACACCCACACTACACCCTGCTGTCCCTGCACAGGCCAGTGCCTGACAGATCTCAGGCACACACAAGCCATGGCAACACGAGGCACTTGGAGTCAGGGGTGTCAGAGTGCCAATGTGATCACAGCCTCAAGCCACCTGAAACATGGGGCTTGACTCAAAATTAAAGACTGTAGTTCAATGCCAGAGGAGACAGTGACCCAGAGAGCCAGCTGGACCAGAACAGACAGAAACTCAGACTCTGAGACATGACTCAGTGTCTTGCACTGAATACCAGAGCCCAAAGCTGCTCTGGCACCTTGGAAAGTGAACATTTAACACTGCAGTGACTTTCTCTAAAGGACTGCCTCAAGTTTGGTCCAACTGTAGCCCACAATGGGTCTCCCTTTAGGAAGCCCACAAAGGAGAAGCCCAGACACCAATAATTCTGTTTTCAGGCTCTTTCAGTTGAAACTTCAGGAGTGAAACCAGAACAAGCATCTGAGACAAAAAGAGGAAAGATCAGTATTTCAATCCTCCAGCCAAGAGTTTGAACAGAAAGAAACCCCTCCTCCAAGTCCTTGATTCCTGGTGGAATGAGCAGGGAGCCATGACACGCTCCTGCTTGGCACTGCAATTCTCTGCAGCACCAACATCACTATCACAACAGCAGGCATCTACCTCCCAGCAGTGCTGATAACACAACCAACCACTGGTGCCTTGACCATGATGTGACAGCAGCTCCACACACAAACTTCAGGCTTGTTACTGCATTTTCTTAGACATACCATATTCATCTCTGCACTACTCAGAGCCTGCTGCACAGGTCCTGGGACACGCTTGAACAAGTCAGAGCACAAATCCTCAAATTCTTGCCTTGAGACCTTGGCTTTGAAGTCAGTATCATCCAGCAGTCCCTCAATCTGTCCAGAAAAAAAACAAAGCAGCCAGAATGGAGTTATTAGTGGAGCATTCTCTGAGCAAAATCTCTGCCCGTGCTCATCTGATCCCTGCCATTGCCAAGGTGATGAGAGGGTGGGACAGGGGTACCACAGACAGCTTCTCTCAGTCAGGGTTCATTTAACAACGACTCTTCAATCCACTCAGACACTGGTGCTACCACACAGGACCCAGCTGAGAGGCACCACCAGGGGAGATGCTCCTCAGCAGACCAATGCTGCAGAGGGACAGCACTCCCTTACACCAGCCCTTAACCCACCCCACCCTCAGCCCAAGACAGGCAGCAGTGAGGAGCAGGGGGTCAGACCTGTGCCACGTGGTCGGCGTTGGCACTCAGCACAGTTTTCAGGCGGTTGGCCTCCTTCAGCAGCTTGGCCATGGCCCTGGGGTTCTTCTGCACATCTTTGGAAGGGTGCTGCTCCTTGAAGAGCTTTGCCAAGTGGTCCCGGAGACGAAGCTCCATCTCTAAACCTCCCAGAGTACGGTCAAACCTGAGCAAAGGAACGGAGGCACCTGAAACAACTGGAACCCAACTGAAACACAGACAGACCCCGTGTGGTACTGCACAAACAGGCAGAGCAGCAAGTGGGCAAAAGGAGCTGCAGTATTATCAGCTGTGACTCACTGTGAAAGGACAATGGTTGCCCCAAAAATAACATATTATAATGAAAAATGGGAAAGGAAGATTCACCACCACACCAGCCTTTGAGCAGGAACTCTCATTACTTTTGCAGTAAAAGCCTTATTGCCAAGCACATCAAACACCTGGGAAGGCAAAGGACAACTGTCTCAGGTCACAGGTGTCTTCTTGGAAAAGCAATATAAATGCTTTGGAGTTAAAATTGCTGGGCTGGCTATGCACAGCACCCCCATCTTTGCTGGGCAATGCCTTCAGTACACTGCAATTTCAGTCTTTGCTACAAGGATATGCCTCTTTTTTCAAACTGACACACTCTATTTCTATAAGGCTACATATAATGGAAAGGGCTTACACAGCTTGGAGCTATCAAAAAGCAAGCCTGAAGCAAACTAAGTATACTAGTTCCCTCCTGGCCTCCTAGAACTTCTGTTACCTTCCACACAAGACAGCAGAATTATTCCTTACTGGAGCCTTCTTGCTCCAACTGTTTCCCACTCAGCCATCCAAATTACTGTGGTGAAGCCTCACTGCAAAATCTACACATAGAAGAGACTGTGGAGCAAGTGGTTTCTTCCCTGAGACCTGTGGGGTTCGTGCAACTCGTGTGGAATTCTTACCCAATGCCCTGGATCTGCAGCTGAGGTTGGATTCCTGAGTCCTTAGTTTTCACTGTCTGATATGTAACAATAGTGCAAACAGTGCTTCCTGCTCCCATGTCGTAAAACATGATATTCTGAAAAGAAAAGCTGGAACAGTGAAGCAGAAACACCTGGATATCCCACAAGAATAAGGAAAGAACCCATGGATTTCAGCACGATACAGGCCATGACTATCCACTCCCTGGACTGGCTTTGTACCATAAGAGCAAGACTCACACTTTGACCAAACACAGCAGATGAACAGGCTAATGCTTGACATAAATGGACAAGAAAAAAATCTTGTCATCTACTTCATAGCTCAAAAACCAAATCTTGGCTCTATAAAAGTTTCTCCAACCTCAGGAAAACCCAGTACTTCCAAGTCAGTGTTCCAATACCCCAAGTAATTGTTACTGTTATTTGCCCCAGTTGATGGACAAGGAATAAACAGAGATTTAGAAAACAGGAACTCCCAGCACCTGCCTTCATTCTGGAAGCTTTTAGGCTTCTCCACACACACACACACAAACAGAGTTTAACTCTTTGTCTTGTTGATGAACACACAAGAACAGGAGAGACTGGCTGACCAGCAGAGCACTTCAAGCTCGCTGGGTTTTCCCTGCAGCAGTTCCTCCCCTGTGAGCAGGCACTCAGCAGGGCTCTGCCACCTCCCACCTGTGCAGTGGCATTGATGTCCTTCCTCCTGAAGACCCCATAGTTGAGTGCCACGGCCGTGTTGTCGTTGATGAGCTGCAGCACCTTGAGGTCAGCCATGCGGGCGGCGTGCAGCACCGCCCTCCTCTCCGCCTGGTTGAAGTAGGCAGGCACTGTGATCACCACGTCCTTGATGGGCTGCTCTGAAAGAGGGGCAGGCAACACCTTCACCTGTCAGTGCAGCCACGGGCAAAGGCTTGTTGTGACACAGAGACAGCAGCCAAGCCCACGGGACCCAAGGTAAGGACCTGTACAGAGTGGAGCCCTGCAGGAGCAGGAGAAGCCCCAGGGCTGAATCTCTGTGTCCTGCTGGAACCAAGCAGACCTGGCAGATCTTCACAAAGCCATGTGGCTACTGACCTCTTATCACAGGTCAGGATGCTCTCAAATGGTGGGGGCTGCCCTCAATTTCAACAAATATTATCTTCACGGAGCCTTACATTACCACTGGATCCCACTCACCCTCCCAAAAAGTCTTTGGACTGGCTGTAGTGTCACTGGCCACGTGATGCAGGCTCCCAGTAATTCACCCTGCATGAAATATGCACGACAACCTCTTCTCTGTTAGCAAGTTTCACAGCAAAGAGCCTTTCTTGCTCTTTATTTGCAGTTCACCTCCAGCAGCAAGTCTCCATCCACAGCAGCTACAGCACAGCCTTCACAGAGCCACTTCCACCCTCCCCTGCAGCCACCTCCCCACGTGCCTCTACTCTGACCACACTCTCTGAGACAGAAAACACTTCACTTTTCTCCAGAGACTGCCTGTAAGGCTCCTTCACTGCAAGGAAATGAGGTGCCTGCCACCAAGAACCTGCATCATATTAGAAACAAGTGAGAACCAGATAGTCTCACTTTCAGCCTGCAGCTGGAGAGACTCAACGTCCTGTTTCCAAAACCCCTTGTGTTTCCAAGCACCTTCAGTGCCTACATGAATCCTATAAAGCACAAACACACACAGACTGCAAGGAACACCCCCAGGCCAAACAAACACCTAAATCCTTCCAACCTGCAAATTCCTCAGCAAGGCCACGTGAGTAGTTCAGGACCATCCCCAGCATCTCTTCGGGAGAATACTGTGTTGTTCTGCAAGGGGAGAGAAAATCAGGGACTCAACAGGGAGCTGCAGGAGCCTGGCAGCCAAAGTCTCCCTGCAGAGAACCCAAAGGCAGCCACTCACGGGGACAGCTGGAAGAGAACAGTCTGCCTTGCCTCGTCCTTCACCAGCTCGTGCTCTGGGAAGCGGGACTGGTACAGGGCCACCTGGGGGTTGGTGATTCTCTTGCCCAACAGATCCTGGAAGTACCTGAAGGCCACCTTGGGCGTCCTGATGGACTGCAGAGAAAAAACACGCATGGCATGGCCCGCCTGCATTCCTGCAACCACCTCCTCCCAGGCTGCGTGGGGAGCAACTCTTGCTGTGTGAGGGGGAGCACAGAGCCAGGAGCACAGCACGGAGATGAGAAGCACGGGGCAACAACGAACCCCGCAGGCTCGGGCATTTCCCCACGCCCTGGCACAGCTGCATTCCGGGCACAGCAGCTCTTACCATCCCCAGCGCGCTGTCGCCGAACAGACGCTCGTTCCCCTTCAAGGAAACAGCCACAGGCGTTTTCCTTCGCGACTCCCTGTGGGGAGGGAGAGGAATAAGCCAGAGAGAGTGAGCATTGCACACAGTGTCGAGGGAGGGACTGGGCCCCACACCCCGTCCCCCGGCTGGCCCGGCAGGACGGACCGGAGCCCCCGGCGCGGGTCCCTTGGCAGCCCCTCACTTGTTCAGCACGATCTCCATGGGCACCCCGGGCTTCACGATGGCGATTTTCATCGACTCGCTCCCCACGTCCACCGACATCACGGCCACCGGCTCTGCGGACAAATCCGCGGTGAGAACGCGCTCCCGGGGCGGGGCAGAGCCCGGCCGCGCTACCGGAGCCCCGGCCGCTCCTCGCCGCCGGCCCCGCACCTACCTGCGGCGGGCAGGAGGCACAGGAGGAGGAGGAGGAGGACGAGCCAGGGCAGCGGGCGGGCCATGGCGGGTGGCGGAGGGCTGGGCAGAGCGGTGCGGCCCAGCCTGGCCCGGCCCGGCTCGGTTCGGCCCGGGCCGGCCCGGCTTGGCTCGAGTCCGGCTCGGCTCGGTTGGGTCCGGCTGGGCTCGGTTGGGTTGGGTTGGGTTGGGCTCGGCTCGGCTCGGCTCGGCTCGGCTCGGCTCGGCTCGGGCCCGGCCCGGCCCGCTCCGGTTCCCGTCGCTGGACCCGCCGCCGGACCTGCCCCC
>VXBA01004700.1:298923-311035 GCA_013399895.1 Serilophus lunatus
GCCACGCCCCTCGCCCTGGCCACGCCCCCCGGTCCGCTCCCCTCGGTGCCTCCCGGTGTCCACGCGCTCTCCCGCCCTCCACCCCGTGCCCCTCCCGCTGTCCCCATCCGTCCCCCTCTCCTGCTGCCAGCCCGAAGGCCGCACAGAGGGCACAGCCTGGTTCATGAAATGCTTTATGGCTGGGAAGCCCCACAATGTCCGTCCGGCCCCAGCACAGGGGGGCAACCATCTGGAGTTACAAAAGGTTTACAAAGAGGAGTCTGGGTCTATAACAGTGGAGGGTCCTGGCCAGCTGGGGCCTCACCGCCAGTCCTTGGAACACTGGAAACCATCAGTGTGAGTCTCAAAACCAGCAACTCCCCAAAAGCTCAGGCCCTGGCAGCTCTTTGGCAGCTTTTTACATTTCAGCACTTTGATATTTTTTCGATAAACTTTGTTTTTAAAAAGTCAATATAAAAAAAGTCTTATTCCCTTGGCTGAGCAGGCCACGCTCGGTGCCCCCCAGCATGGGCCCGGCGCAGCTCCACTGCTTGGCACAGGGCACGGTGGGGACTGTGGCCCCCCAGGACCTCCTCGCTGCCTGGGATGCTCAGGAGTCCATCCAGGTGGTGGATGTGGGGTGCCCAGCACCCCGTCCCTCAGTTCATGAACTGGGTGTAGCCCTCTGCCCCGGTGACAATGACGTCCATCCAGATGCGCATGGCCTCGGCCGAGGGCGCCACCATGTAGTAGAGGCGGTCATGGGTCTTGACACAGAAAGTGAGCGCAGGGTTGGGGCTCTGGAGGGAGGAGGATGGGATCAGTGCTTGGTCCCCTCTGAGAAGCAGCATTCCCCCCTTTCCCTCCCCACAAAGCCCAGCACTGGGGTCCTGCCTTTGGCACCCCAAGGAGCTGGCACCATAATGGGCCATGTACCACTCCGGGAGCATCCAGTGCTGGACGCCCTGCTGCCTCCTGCCCGCTGGGAGAGCACTGGGAGAGCAGTGAGGGAGGACAGGGACACCCCCAGGCGCTCCCAGCAGACACTGGAGCAGTGGCTCCCACCTTTGCGGCGCTGCGGAGGTGGTCGTAGTAAACTTCTTCAATGGCTTGGAAGTAGATGACACCCTTCAGCTTTGTCTCGTGTTTATCTGCCCGAGAGAGGGAACCATTGGCACCGGGGGGCGATGGCACAGGGAGGGGGTGCAGGGCAGCACAGGGACTCACCCACGTAGTAGGACAGGGTGCGCTTCATGCGGTCAAAGACAAACCAGCGCTTCTTCCAAGACTTGATCTTGCCGCCCATCTTGACCAGGTAGCCCTTGCACATCTTCTCAGTCAGGATGACGTGGTAGCAGGTGTCCACGCTGTGGCCTGAGGACTCGATGTGCAGCCGCAGGTTGAAATCCTCCTTGCGGATGGGGAGGTACCGCGTCAAGGGACGGGCCTGGGAAAGCAACACAGCCCCGCAAACCCCGCTGGTGAGAGGCACATCCCCCCCCCCCGGCACAGCAGCAGGGAGCCGGGTGTGCCGCGCTGGCTGGGCTGGGAGAGGTGCTGCACACCTGTGAGAAGTGCTTCTCCCGCAGCTTCACCTCCTTCTCCACCAGCTTCTGCCGCCGCGCCGTCTCGTCCTGCAGCCGCCGTTCCAGCTGCTCCCGGCGCCGCCGCTCGTCCTCCAGCGCCTGCCGACGCAGCTCCATCTCCCGCTCCTGCTGGCACACCCCGCTCAGCCCCGAGGACTGGGGACCTGCCCCCCATCCAGCTCGGGGCCGGGACCTCCACTCACCCGGGACTCCATCAGCCGCGACTTCTCCGCGTGTGCCTCCTTCAGCATCTTCTCCATCTCCTCGATCTTCCCCGTCTCCATCCCGCTGGCACTGCAAGAGAGCCACAGGTGATGCCCAAGCAGGAAGAACATCGAGCCAGCGGCGTGCCGGCAGAGCAGGCTGTCCCCTGGAGCAGGAGCTGGCCCCAGGGTTACCTGGAGATGTTGTCAGGCGAGCAGGCAGAGTTGTTGCCCGTGGAGATGCTGGTCTCCATGCTGTCCGAGCTCTCCAGGCTGAGGGTGTCATATGCATGGTCCAGCTCCTCGGCCCGGGGCCCAGCGCCATGGGGACGGTGGTGGTGGAGAATGGAGTGATGCACGAGCCGGGGGAAGGCAGCAGGGAAGGGGGGCTGCCCATGCAGAGCTTCCCACTGGGATTGCGCCTCGGCAGCTGCTTTCTGCTTCAGCTCTGCAAGTCGACGCTTCTGCTCCTCGATCACCTGCTGACCTGTGCCAAGGGAGGATGATGATGTTAAGTGTGGCACACTCAGAGCCACACCACGGCACGTGAGGGGGTGGCATAGGCAGGAGGAGACACCACAGACACTGCTGGAGCCAGGCAGGGATGGTAATGGCAGAGGGGTGAACAGCCCCCTGGCAAGCACAGCAATCTGTTCAGGCAGGAGGAGGAGGCTTGTGCAGCCAAGGTGGGCACATGCACCAGGCTGGCAGGAGCAGGCCGGGCAAAGCATTAGCAGGTTAGGGATGCACAGAGTTGTCCCTAAGCAGATGCCAAGAGACACCTGGGGTCCTGGGCTGGTCATGCCCCTCTTATGCATGGCAGAAAGTACCAGCAAACAGCCATGCTTGCTGCCTCTGGTCTGCTCTAGGCAGTCCAAATTGCCCCATGTCTCTACCTGGTAGATCACCTGGCTGCAAGGGCTCTGCTGGGAGCAGCTCGGCTGGAGACACGCCGTCGGGCAGAGGGGTCAGGAGGAGGAGAGGGGGGAAAAGCAAGAGACCATGAGAGAGGCACTGCATCCCACCGGAGTGCTGCTGCTGCTGCTGCTGCTGCCAGCCTCGGCCAGGCTCCCTTCTCCATTGCCCAAGTGGCAGTGGGGGTAGTGTCTCCTGAAGTCCCACCACCCCGCAAAGCTGGGACGTGGAGCCAGAGCTCACCCTTCTGCTGCAGGGCCAGCTGGCGCTTGGTCTCGATGTCCTGCAGGGTGGCTGCCAGGCTGCGGTGCAGGCTGCCCGCGGGGCTCGGGGGGCCCTGGGCGGGGCGGCAGGCGGTCAGCTGCAAGGACGGGCACGGGGGCTGGCACCGGGCACGGGGCGGCCACAGCCGGGGTGCCCCGGTGCCCCCTGGCAGACGTACCTTGGGTGAGGGGCTGCGGCCCAGCACAGAGAGGTTGAGCTGAGAGGACGAGGGGGTCCCGCTCTTCGTCCGAGGGGTGAGGACACCAGCATCACCCTCTGTTTTTGCACGATAGACCTGGGCACAAGGCGTGGAGGTGAGAGGGACATGGGGGACTGCAAAAGCCTCCCTGGAGAGATGGCTCATCTGTCAGCAGGGCTGAGCATCCCCTCCCCAGAGCCTGCTCTGTGTTGCTGCCATCCTGACAGGAGTGCAGGCAAGAGAAGGCACAGGCTGCCTGCCCCGGGCTGCAGGTCTGCTCTGACCCTCTCAGGCAGGGGCCTGACAGCACTCGGGGTGCATGGCTCACAGGAACAACCTCACTGGAACTGCCCCACTCCCACCATGGACTGCAGTCCCAAAGCCTGAGCCTTGGCAGCAGAGAGTCAGGATTACCTGGAGAGCCTTGTGAGAGGAGTGAGCTTTAGCTGGAAGTGGAGGAGGAGAAGAAGGAAGAGAGACAGGGGAAGAGGAGGTCTCAAAGCCAGCCATGACCTCCTGGTACCACTTCTCTAAATCAAGACCCGGGAGACACATGGGGCCTCCCGACACCTGCTGCTCCATCTGGAGAGAGAGGCCACGTGAGAAAGGATGAAGGACAAATGCAGCAAGAGGGACAGATGCACAGAGAGGAGGTTGGAGCATCCCTGCCTGTGCCTACACTGCTCCCCCAGAACTTGACATGCAGAACCCCAGGGATTTCGTACACTCCCAAGCATCTGTAGGAGCCCTTTGTTGCTCAAGAGAGCTGATCAAGCAGAAAGACCCCCCTGCCCTGCCCCGTGGGCAGTGAAGCAGCAGACAGGACAGCGAGGGGTGTGTAGGCTGTCGAGAGTCTGAGCTGCTGCTCAGCTTAATCCTCAGCTCTCCCCTCCCCATGCATCCCCAGCACCTCCTGGGAAGAGCACACGGGGCTGAAGGGAGGGAAACATGGCACTAACCTCTGCAGAGACGAAGGGAGAAGAGGGAGATGGAAGAGGAGGAGGAGCACAGCCTGAGGATGAAGGAGCTGGAGGGGTGCAGCCCAGCAGGGAAGCAGTGGGGGGGTGGAGGCTGCCCAGGATGCCTGAGAGTTGCTCAACGGTCACGTACTGGGCAAAGAGAAGCAGATTAAACAAAGAGAAGAGCAAGGGCAAGCAGGCACAGGGGAAAGAGTAGGCAGATCCACCCCCAAAGCAGGGTGTCACGTCCCAGGAGGAAAGGCAGTTGGTGCTGCTGCCACCCTTGTGCTGAGCACCGAGTAAGATCTCCTGCTCTGCATCCTCCTCACTTGAAACCAGCGGCCAGGACCGGGTCCAACAGAAACAGGGCCACCCTCCCACTGTTCTGGGCACTCGCTCTGCTCTCTGGCCCCACTGCCACCTCATCCAGAGCAGAAACACGTGAGAAACACGTTCTGGCAAGGAGACCAGGCAGCTCGAGCCTCTGCTCCCCCCCTCAGCTGCAGCCAGACAAGTGCCCTGACCCAGAATGCAGCAGGCAAACCGAGGGAGCAAACCCGAGCATGCTCTGGGGCAGGTACCTCGTTGGCTGCGGGAGGTACAGCAAGCAAGAAAGAGCGCTGAGCAGCAGCAGGGGCAGCAGCAGAAGCTTTAGTGTCCAGGCTGGGGCCATGAGCATTGCTGCAGAACCTGAAAACGTCAGACAGCCTCATGTACTCCTAGAAATCCACGGCGAGGGAGAAGGAGGAGAGTTAGACCCATGTGCTGGCATCATGGCACCGACTGCAAAGCAGGAGCAAAACTCCCTGTGCACGCATGCCCCAACACCACCTGCCCAGCCCTGCCCTGCTGCCCATGGCAGCCCTGCTGCACAGCACCGTGCAGGGAGTGCTGTGCCCAAACTGGGCTGGGTGTGCTGGCATCCACCTGGCCCCCACCCTCAGCATGGCTTTGCTGAGTGCCCCCTGGATCTCCCAGGGCCCCTGGCCACAAGCTCTCCCTAGTGCAACAGCACGAGATGAGGCACATCAAGCTGCACTGAGCCAGCTTAAAATCCACTTCCACATCCTTTCTGAACCAAACAGGCTAATGCTCGTAACTTGCTAGCAGAACCCTACAGGATGCTGCCAGGAGATGCCCAGCCAGAGAGCACATGGTGAGCAAGCAGAAGAACAGGGCTGCCTGTGCCTCACAGTGCTGTGCCAGGGTTAAAACCGAGGGCAGCAGCAGAAGCTGGGATGCCTGGTGGGCTCAGGAGAGCACCTGGAATCAGGGATGGAGTGTTAATGAGCACAGCTGCCATAGAGCTAACTGAGAAGTGCCCTAGCCATGCTGCTGTGGGGCTGCCCTGCTGCCTGGGGGTGACCTCAGCCTGTGAAAGGGGTCTTGGCCAAGGAGGGGCAAGAGAGCAAGCACATGCAGTTAGTCCCTCTAGTTAGTTACCTCGTGTGCCTTGGGGTAGGAGCAGGCGGCAGGAGAAGCTAAGGAGGCAGCTGTTGCTGGTAGGGGGCTCAAGGACTTAGCTCCCTCCAATAGCTCATAAGGCTCTGAGATATGGAGGGTCTCCTGTTGGAGGGTAAAGATCACATAGGCAAGGTGGGCACAGGCAGCAAGGTGGCAGCAGCAGGAGTCCCACTGCAGGCAGGCATGAGGACACTTTGCCATCCTGCCCCTCTTCTCAGCAGCAGGTCAGGCAGCACTGCAGCCCCCAAGGGCATCATGGCTCTGGTTCCCCATTCAGAGCCACAAGCAGGGCAACAGGGTGACTCACTCCCACCTAAAAGTCACCTGTACGAGCATCAAGACACCCTCATGCTTGCTCTCCAGCAAGGATGGGAACTGAAGCAGTGTTGCCCCAGGTGCTGCTCTGTTGCATTTCCCTCCCTCCCAAACTCTGCAGCCCATGGAGAAACTCTGAGGGGCCAGGAGTACTTGGCTCAGGTCAAAAGGTGCTTGGAGCACAGGAGCTGCTGCAGAGCAGAGCTTGTGGTGCACAAGGCTCACCCCAGTAGCAACAGCAGCTCAGGACAGCAGCCCTAGGCACCATAGCCCACTCTACCCACTTACTTCTCTGAGAGCTGAGGACATTTTGGGGAAGCTTCTGCCACCTGTGACGAGCTGGTATCGCCTCTCCAGAGACATGAGCTTTTCCTTCTCCTGTGCAGAGTGACAGAGAGAGCAGAGGCAGCTGATGGTTATTGGCATCCCACGGCCAGTCCCCCAGCAAGCTCACCCTGCCTGCCAGCATTCTGGCAAGAGCTGGCATGATCTTGTCCCCTGCCTTGAGCACCCCCAGGGTCAGGGAGCACCTGCCAGCCCCACAATCACAGCATTACCTTCTGCAGCAGCTGCAGGACGCCGCTCCGCTCCCTGGTCAGGCGCTCGGCCTCCTGGGCACTCTGCAGCCGAATCTGAGCAGCTTGGGCATCCAGGGCAGCCACCCGCTCCTGGGGGGCGGGCAGCAGGGGTGAGCTGGCTGCTGCAAAGCCACGGGACACGGCCCAGCCGTGCCCAGCCCACTGCCCCCTCTGCCCCTACCTTCCTGCGGGCGATGCTGCGGTGGCACTCTGCCCGGCTCTGCAGGAGCTGCTGGCCCCGAGCCTCACGCTCCTCTTCCAGGCGGCTCTCCCGCTCCAGCTGCTGGAACTCTAGGTCCTCAAACAGCTTGGCCTCTGTCTCCAGTGCCTCTGCCTCCTTCAGACACACAAGGGCACACTGGATCAGTCCCCCTGGAGGGGCACCTCCTCATCCTGCAGGCAGGTCTCCACAGCAAAACCTCCTGCACGCCCCCATGTCCTGCTGGTGCTGGCCAGGAACAAGAGCTGGTGGCCAAGCCTGTCCCTGGTTCCTGGTGTGGGCAAGCAGGCAGGGCACCAGAAACATGAGAGATACTGGCAGGAGTGTCTATTGATGGGAGATGGCAATGCAGGAACCCAGAACTGGGCAGGACAAAGTAATCACTCTCATGAGACAAGAAGCTCACCACAGGCAGGGGCTTCACCTGGCCCTCGGAGACCAGCTGCCCCCACTGAACCACATCTGAGCTGGAGCCGTGCCACCACAGGCAGCAAAACATCACATGCCAGTGTAACCACCAACACACAGACCTGCATCACCGAGCTGGCAGCAGAGCCCCTACAGACAAGCACCATGCTGGACAAACTCCTGTGTGTCCTCCCAGCCTTCAAGCACCAACAGCACATGGCAGCACTCAGCGCAGAGCCTGCCTGTGCCACCCCAGCAGCCACTGCCCAGCCCACCAGGGACATGGTTCACATGGCAGTGCTGGTGTGGTGTTTACTGAGGGCTCCCACACACTGGGACCACTCCCCTGCCCACCGGACCCACATCCAGCATGGGGGTGCCTGCCTGCAGAAAGCTGCGGAAAAAATCACGAGCTGGGGAAAAAATCAACCACTTCCAGAAAATACCAGATAATGGGAAAAAATGCTGCAGACCAGCAGTAACATAAACTGACAGCACTGTGTAAATAAACCCTCTCAGGAAATAGCTGGAGGCAGCCAGACGAGGATGCGCGGGGTCCCCAAGGCTCCCCAGCCTGCCCTCCTCTGTGGGGCAGGCTCTGTGCTCACCCCCTGCCCGGCCCCGAGGAGCTGTGCTGAGCCAGTCCCGCACCCCGGGCGGGCAGCAGCTTACCAGGACGGCGGTGCCCGGTGCCAGCCGCCTCCAGCCCGGGTGCGGCGCTCCCGGTGCAGCCCCGGCTGGCAGGGAGGAGCTGGGCCAGGCTGGAGCGGAGGGAGGAGGGCCATGGTCCGGGAGGGGAAAGGGGAGACACTGACCCTTCGCATCTGCTCCCGCAAGTGTTCCCGCATTGCCTCGGGGCACTTATCAAGGTGGTTCTTCGACTCATGGTAAAGCGCCCGGAGTTGCTCTAGCTCCTTCCTTTCAGCATCAACTTTTGCCCTCTCCTGAATCGGGGGAGAACAAGACAAAACAAAAAAAAAAAGGGGAAAAAAAAAAAAAAGGAAAGAAGAGAGAAAACACACTTCTCAAATGGGCGCCATGCAGAAGCTGTGAGTTAGAGCGGGGCTCAGCTGGAGACAGAGGGGCTCGGGAGGAGGAGCATTGGGGCAGCTATGGGGTGGGGGGTCAAGGAAGCAGCAGACACAGGAGCCAGGGCTGGGTGGTGTTAGAGGGGTTACAGTCAGCCCTCAGCCTCAGCCTTGTGCTTCCAGAAAGAAATTTACAGGCAGCAAAAAGATCACACGCTGACAGCCTGTCTTTAACTGCTGAGATGCTGCCTGTTAGGCACCGCAGGTCCTGAACACAGCCTGAGGGCATGGACCATCCCGTGGGGCAGCAATGAAAACAGGAGGCTGAGGTCCAGCCCTGCTGCCAGAGATGCTCAGGCATCTCTGCCTGAGAGTGGCAGAGCAAACACTTGCTCCTGGGCCTGGAATGAAGGGGAAGTGTCCTCAACTCTCCCTCCCATGGCCACAGGAGCAGTAAGATGGGGACTGCAACACAGGGCTGGTATAGGGGAACCACCTCCTGCAGGTCTGGCAGCACCATGAAGGGGCTTGGCATTGGGAAATGTTTGCTATGAGGAACAATGAGCTCCACACAGAGATGGAGGATCCATGAAAAGGGCTACAAGGGGAAATGCTGGTGGGAAGGCTGGGCTGGCATGGACAGGTGACACGGGGGAGGGGCTGCAGGGTGCCTGGGTGCTCCCGGGCATGCAGACACGTCAGAGGTGATGTCAGAGTTCAGAGCCCGGCCCGTTAGTGCAAGTAGTGCAGGTGGGTTAGGAAAGCAGGAGGTCAGGTCAGCAAAGAGGGGATTTCCCTGCACTCCTCTCCTGGTTCTGCACGAGGCTGCCCCTGGCTACAGAAGATGCCTACAAAGAACTGGAAGACCAAAACCAGAACAAGAACTCCAAATACTGTGGGGGCACTGCTGATGGCCACTCTGCCTGGCCACAGGCACCCTGACAGCCCACAGCCCAAGTGGGACACTGGTGCCACATTGTGGTGGCACAGAGCTGCTGGTGGGACCCGGACATGACGGCCTCAGGCAGCACAGGGCTGGATTCTGTCAGGTCTCCTGCTGTGGAGCAGCTTGCCCAAGGCCATGCCACACTGCCTGCAAGGCTGTGGGATGGCCAGCAACTAGCAGCCAGGACGAGCCTGTGGTACACACAGCAGCGTTGGGTACCTTCAGGCAGTAGCTGTACCGCAGATGATGCCAAGGGAAGGGGGCAAGGACCCCTTCCTTAGCCACTGGGAGGAGTTAAACACCTGCAGTGGTTTCCCAGCTGCTAAACCCTAAAGCAGCAGCTGCCATCATGTGTGGAGATGCAGCAGATGCAGCAGAGTGAGGTGACTTGCAACGAGACGCAGTTCCCAAGCAAGGGAAAGGAACGGGGAATGCCAAGGCCTCCACTTCAGCGCTGCCCATGGCAGGCAGCAGCCAACCACAAAACCCCACAGTCTCCCTGCCAGACCCTGCCAGCACAGCAATTGAAATGCTCCCTGGGTGTCAGCCCTGCTCTTCTCTGGCAGGGCTGTTTGGCCAGCCCCAGGCAGATGGACAGCCAGATGCCCCCACAGCACCAACCAGAGGGGCTGCTCCCCAAAGCCTCTGTGGAGCCCCAGGTCTGGAGAACATGTTTGCAGGAGAATGCTGCAGTATGGGGCACTGTGGCCCTAGCTCCAGGTGCTAGGGAGGGTCCAGCACAGAAGGTGACAGTGGGAACCTGCAGTAGGGCTCACCTTGTCCCGCTCCCTGCGGATGCTGGTGTCCAAGCTGGAGAGCTTCTCCTGCAGCTGCTGCACTGCTTCCTGCTCCTGCCGCAGCCGTGCCGCCTCCGACTCGCGCTCACCCTGCAGCAGCGCCCGCTCCATCTCTGCCTGGAGGGGCACAGCCGTGTCAGGATGGCTGCCCCAGCTGCATCTGGCTCATGCCCATGCCACTCAATACGACTGGTGAGGGCAGCAAGCAGCAGGAGACTCAGTAATGCCCCCTGACTCCTCACCTCTCGTGATGTTTCCTGCAGCTGCTGCTCCAGCTCCTTGACACGGCCTTTCAGCTGGTCCAGGCGGCTGAGGACGCTGGCACGCTCCTCCTCCAGCCGCTGCACCTCCTTGGCCCGGGGGCCTGTCAGCTCCTCGTGCTGTGGAGAGGGCCAGTTGGCATGGCGTGGTGCGGCGTGGCACAGCACAGCATGGCACAGCTGTCCCCTTACCTCGTGGTGGGTGCTCTCGGTGCTACTGCACTCCTCCTTCAGGTTCTCCTCATCTGATCTCTCCAGGCTCTCCCTCTGCTGCAGCTCTTTGGCAACATGGCCCACAGCCATGGCACCCCTGGGCATCCTTCGGCCAGCATCCGTATCACCAGCCAGGAGCTGGTGCATGTCACCTGGCTCGCTGCTGTCCGTCTGGGTGTACTCAGCACAGAGGTTCAGGATGGTCTCCAGGCGCTGCCGCTCCTGCGGAGAGGAGCGGTTGGCATGGCACCCATCCTGACACGTGCCGTGTCCAGAGCTCGTGGGATCCTGTGCTGACGGTGAGTGCCAGGACACGGGCTCGCTCCTTGCCCTGCCACACGCTGGGACAGGCTGGGGACATCACACAGCACAACACAGCCACTCCGACCCCACACCGCAGCCAGGCACGCGATGCGCCGGGAGCTGGAGACGGACTAATTACAGGCGGCAGCGCCGGCCACTGAGCGCCTCCTCCGCTATTTCCAGGCGATGACTCAGGCTGCCCATGTCGGGCGTGAGTCAGGGCTGAGCAAACAGGGCCCGGCGGCTCAGCGTCCGGGACCAGCAGAGACACGGGCAAACCCCACCCAGGCAGCTGCTGGCTCCATAAAAACTCCACCGGCCCTAAATATAGACACAATGCCCACGGAGCCACAGCACCACCAGCGGCAGGAGGGCCCTGGCAAGGATGGAGACGTAGATGGTTTTGCAAAGCCAGGGGCACTGCTGTTTCAATGGTAGCCCTGGAGCCATGCCAACCTTGCCAGCTTCCCCGGACTGCTGCAAGTTAGGGGCTTTGTACTCTGAGAGCTGCTGAGCACCGATGGCTGCTCCTGGCCATAATCTCCCTGGATAAGCCAGCAGCCTGGCAGCTGCAGCAAATCCCTGAGAGGGAAGGAGCGGATTTTAAAGTACCGAATGACAAAAGGCGCTCGCAAAGAGGGTGTCCCACGCTCAAATGCGTCCCTCCCACCAGCCCCAGGGCTTACCAGGCGCTCCATCTCCTGCTCCCGAACGCGCTCCTGCCGCTGTCGCCGGTGGTACTCCAGCAGCTCATCTTCGTTGTCACTGATCTCAGTGATGCTGTTCTTGCGCTCTCGCGCTCCCACCGGCAGCCGTGAGTCCCCCAGAGTCTTCCTGGGGGCGCGGGGACTCTGCCGGGGTGAGGGCATGGCTGGTGAGCTCAGCCCATACGTTGGGCTCAGGCAAGTGCCAAAGCTGGGACGGCGCGTGGGGGTCTCTGCCAGCAGCGGGGGCGAGGCACTCCCAGCACCTCTTGATGCCTCTGAGCCCTTGCGCCTGGCACGAGGACTGCCAGGCACCTCCCTGCCCAGCCGGGGCTGTGGGGAGGGGGCATCAGGAGCTGCCCGGGGGCTGGCAGCCCGGCGTGACAAGGAGGGGCTCAGAGGAGGCAGCTCCCGCATGCTCTCCATGTTCCTCCGGGCCACCCGTGGGCTCTCAGGGGGCTGCAGCCGGGCCTCTGGGACTGCCCTGCTGGCAGGCTGCCGGCTGGGCACCAGGGAGTCTCGTGGCTCCCTGAAGGGGCTGGGGGGCCGCTCCTGCAGGGCCGTCCGGGGCCGTGGTGCCACCCTGGGTGTCAGCCGGGGGCTGCCAGCCCGGTGGTCACCGAGCTTCTCAGCTGGCCAAGGCTCACTGCCTCCAGGCAGGGGGGGCGGCTGCACGGTGTGGTTGTAGCTGGAGGAGCGGAGCGGGACAAGGGGGGGCACGGCTGGTCCCTGCTCCTGGCTGCTCAGTGAGGGGCTGGTGTAGCTGCTGCT